>JAWZYT010003067.1:0-5000 GCA_034508575.1 Petrolisthes manimaculis | reverse complement strand
ACACACACACACACACTTATTCGGGGCCACACCACACACATACACACACTATTTATTGGGGTACACACACACACACACACACACACACACACACACACACACACAGACACACACCCTACACCATGATTAAATTCGTCACAGTTAGTAAAGGTGATTTAGATTTAAAGGTGATTTCCTACTTAGTTAACATTGCATAACACACACAGCCACACACACACACACAAAACACCAATATTAGCTTTTTGCAACGGGAGACACAACAAACTTTACAAACAAACAACATATGTTTATAAAGCTCCATCTTGTCTCTTCCTCGTGTGTGTGTGTGTGTGTGTGTGTGTTGTGTTCTCTTGTTGGTGAATTGGAAAGTTTCTGATTCCTCCAAACTATATGCCAGGAAACACAGATGCCTCATTACAATATTCACTATAAAGTTGTCTCGTCTGTTTCATGGTGGTATACTTTGGAGGAATTACAGACCTCCAAAATCACCAACAACATAATCTCCTTTTAATTTAAGCGGATAAAAACAGTGTTGGTAAATTTGGAGTATTACTGATTCCTCCAAATCTTCCAAACTAGTTCAAATTAATAACAGGGTACCGTATTGTTTTCATCTGGTACTGCAAAACTGTATTATCCATTATTGGTGAAGTTGGATATGGATGAGAACGTTTTTACTCCCCTGTGAAGTGTAAACGCATCTTTCCCGCGCTTTTGAATGACACCGTTTTTCCCGCGCATTTTGGGTGACACCGTTTTTGCCGCCATTGTGAACGAACGCATCTTTCCCGCGCTTTGGGATGACGCATATTTCCCGCGCTTTTGGATGACACCGTTTTTTGCCGGCGAGTGTGAATGCATCTTTCCCGCGCTCCGTTGGATAAAGAGGAAGGTCGAATTCCACCACCACAACAACAACAACACACACACATACATACATACACTGCATCCAGCCCCAGCCACCACCAGTGTTCTTGAACTTTACATACAGCCTTAAAGGGGAAGGTCTACTTTTAGTTCATTGGAGCGTCTTGATTTCTCCAAAATATGCCAGGAAACGGGACCAGATGAACAAAAATAATGGCGGTCTGTTGCCTGGAATAGTTTGGATGAATCAGTTACTCCAGATTTATCAACAACCCTTATAAGAGTCGTGGTTGGGGTGAACACATTTGGTAGAGAATTATTATATAATATAACCCAAACAAACAAACAACAAACAATAGCAGCTGTTGTGGCGTTCGGTGAACTTTATATTATTAAGACGCATTTAATTAATAGAATGTCCAAGGCAATATTATATTACGGATTCCACCTGTGTACAGTTCAAGTAGTTGGTTAATAAGAAAATATTTTGACTTTATGCAAATGAAGGCTATACGATATTTTAGATGTAGAGGTGGCAAGTTGGCAACACTGTAAATAAACTAAAAAATCAACAGATATAAATTTCTCTTTATTTATTAATGTATTTACTTTTTAGAGGTCGTTTTATTGGAAGGTGTATAAGAGAAATTAACTGGGCGTGACTGTCTAATATAAAATTATGCAAAACAAGTGTGGGATATGATCGACCAAGACTAACTGTACAATCACTTAACACCGTAAAAACAAAAAAATAATAATAAATAATAAAAACATTCAATTACCGCTATGTAAAATTATATGCACTGACTGTATCCATGTATGTATAATAAATAAGGGTATATATTGTCTTGTTGGTAAATTGTAAGGTTACTGATTCCTCCAAAATATGCCACGAAACAACATATCTCCCATTAAAAGGTTACTGATTCTCCAAACTATGCCACGAAACAACAGATCCCCAATTAGTAACCATTGAGGGTGTCTGTTTTCTGGTATAGTTTGGAGAAATCAGTAGTCTTCTAATTCACCAACATGAGAACCTCCCATTGATTAAGGACCCTGTGATCGTTTATGAGAATTGGAGCCTTCTGATTCCTCCTAAACCATGCCACGAAACATGACTTCTGCATCCATATAGGTGTGTGTGTTTACTGTGTTGTTTCGTGGCAATATTTGAAGGACTCGCTAGCCTCCAATTTTCTGACTACATCACAGGGTTCCAAATCAATTACAAGAACGAATCATGGAGTAATAAAACGAACCCAATCAACAAAATATATGAAACCTAACCTAACCTAACCTAATTTAATCTAACCATACATACGTAACCTACCTAACCTAACCTATCTATAGCCTAACCATACTTAACTTAACCTAGCCTAACCCATCCTAGCCTAGCCTAGCCTAACCTAGCCTAACCTAACTTAATTGGTTAACTGGTATGTCAGAAACGTCAACAATTCCCACTTGGGTGCTTATTATGACTCGTGACTGTAACAATATATATACACAAAACACACATAATGACACACATACTGGAAATATTCAACAACATGACAATCTCCCTTCAAGAAAAAAAAAATGCGTATATATATATTTTTTTTTTTGTCACAAGGTCGAATTCCCTTTCACTCTTTCCCTGACCTCGTGTTGACTTGGCCGAATTAATGGAAGATGGTTTTGTTGGCAAATTGGAGACTACTGATTCCTCCAAACTGTGCCATTGTACCAGTCCTGTAAAAATAAGGCTTTAACTCGTTCAGGCTCTGGTAACTTACTTGTATTTGATTCTTGGACTTGTAGAGTTGTTGTTTTTATTGTTGTTGTTGTTATTAATTATTTGGTAACGTAGCATGACCTCCTTGTGACCTGGGTATGGAGATGTGAATATAAGATAAGGTAAGGTATGGATGTGTGTGTATTTCCAACTTGCCCAGGTAAACAGATTAAGGAGTGACCGTGGCTGAGGGAAGGTCAGGTATAGTTGGTGACCCTCGTCTATTGACCTTCTTAATTAATGGCTTTTAGGACTGTACACCATGAAACAGATCCCCTATTAGTAACATTAAGGTCGTCTGTTTCATGGCATAGTTAGGAGTGATCAGTAGCCTTCCAATTCATCCAAAAAATAAAATCGCCCCTTAGTTATTGTGAGTGATGCCAAGAAATATTTCCCGCCAAAATTTCAGGATAGGTGACACATTTATCCAGAAGTAATTTCCCGCAAATTCTCAGGATGGGTGATCAGTGTAGCCAAGAGTTATTTCCCGCCAAATTCTCAGAGAGTGGATACGAGCGTTGAAAATATTTTAATGTCAAGTCGTTACATATTTTTCCCTCCAAAACTCGTCTGTATTTCACTTATTTATTATTATTATTTTTTGTTCATTTACCGCTTGAGTGACATCGTGTGTGTGTGTGTGTGTGTGTGTAATTATGTTTTTTTTTTCTTTTGCTCTCGTGATGGAAAAATAGTTGTGACGTCAGAATGCAGTACAAAGCAAAATAATGAGAGAGAGAGAGAGAGAGAGAGAGAGAGAGAGAGAGAGAGAGAGAGAGAGAGACAGATAGAGAGAGAGAGAAAAATTTATAAGAGAGAGAAATTGATAAAGGAGAAAGAGAGAGATAGAGAAATTAATAAGAGAAGAGAGAGATAGAGAAATTAATAAGAGAGGGAAAAATTGATAAAAGAGAGAGAAAGAGATAGAGAAATTGATAAAGGAGAGAGAGAAAGAGAGAAAAAAAATTGATAAGCCCTCATAAAAATTCCTTCTTTATCTCAACTGTTGATAAATAAATGATTTATTGACGTTTATTGCTTGTTTTCTGTTTCTCTTGTTATTCTTCCCTATACTTTCTTACCACCTTCATTTATTATTATTATTTTTCCTTCATTCCTTCGTTTATTGATTCTTTCCTATTATTCCTTCATTCATTCGTTTATTGATTATTTCTTTTATTCCTTCATTCATTTATTTATTATTTTCCTTCCTTCCTTCCTCTGTTTACTCTTTTTTCTTCCTTCCTTCCCTTCCTTCCTTCCTTCCTTCCTTCCTTCCTTCCTTCCCTTCCTTCCTCCCTTTCTTCCTTAATAAAAATAATACCCCCCATATAAAAATTACCCCCTTAATAAAAATAATACCCCCATATAAAAATTACCCCCTTAATAAAAATAATACCCCCAATATAAAAATTACCCCCTTAATAAAAATAATACCCCATATAAAAATTACCCCCATAAAAATAATACCCCCCTATAAAAATTACCCCCTTAATAAAAATAATACCCCCATATAAAAACTACCCCCATAAAAATGATACCCCCCTATAAAAAATTACCCCCTTATAAAAATAATACCCCCATATAAAAATTACCCCCATAAAAATGATACCCCCATATAAAACTTACCCCCTTAATAAAAATTATACCCTCATATAAAATTACCCCCTTAATAAAAATAATACCCCCATATAAAAATTACCCCCTTAATAAAAATAATACCCCCCATATAAAAACTACCCCCATAAAAATTATACCCCCATATAAAAATTACCCCCTTAATAAAAATAATACCCCCTATAAAAATGACCCCCTCAAATATCCCCCTCCCGCCCCCCTCTATCAAGTTAAAGTGTCCTTGGTTAATTTTACGTAAGAAAGGGATGTAATATTAATGACGTCAGTGTGTTCTACAAATTATCACAAAGAATGCAGTCCTGACCTTATGGTGTAAAAATAAAACTATACCTTTGTGTTAGACAGATAAACAAATACCTATCTATCTATCTATCTATGTATCTGTCTATCTTTGTATCTGTCTATCAATTTATCTGTATCTATCTATCTATCTATCTATCTATCTATGTATCTATCTATCTATCTATCTATCTATCTATCTATCTATCTATCTATCTGTCTATCTATGTATCTGTCTATCTATTTATCTATCTATCTATCTATGTATCTGTCTATCTATCTTTGTATCTGTCTATCTATGTATCTGTCTATCAATTTATCTGTCTATCTATCTATCTATCTATCTATCTATCTATGTATCTGTCTATCTTTGTATCTGTCTATCTATGTATCTGTCTATCTATGTATCTATCTATCTATTTATCTATCTATC
>JAWZYT010003066.1:132500-143836 GCA_034508575.1 Petrolisthes manimaculis | reverse complement strand
GTCTAATATTATCTTTCTTCAGGTTTCATTTGTCTGTCTTTCACACAACACACACACACACACACACACACCACACACACACACACACACACACACACACACACACACACAATTATAGTAATTCACGCGTTTATATATATTCTACCAAACATTTTTTTATGAGCGGCTACATCTTCCTATTTCGTTTTCTTTGCCTATGTTTCTTTCAAGTTTTCTGTCTCCCTGTGCTATAGAAAGGAGTGTGTGTGTGTGTGTGTGTGAAGGGAGAGTGATATAGGAGAGGGAGAGAAGAGTGGCCATGCATATGAGTAAGGGAATAAGAGTGGTCGAGGGGTGCATATGAAGAGAGAGAGAGAGTGGGGTGAGGAAATGAGATACATATAGAGATGAAAGGGAATATTGGAGGAGTGTGAAGAGGAGGAAGAAAAGAGTTTGAGAATACAAGAAACAAAAAGCAAGAACAAGAGAGAGGAGAGAGAGAGAGAGAGAGAGAGAGAGAGAGAGAGGAGAGAGAGAGAGAGAGAGAGAGAGAGAGAGGGAGAGAGAGAGAGAGAGGGAGAGGGGAGAAGGAGAGAGAGGGAGAGAGAGGGGTGATATGAGTGTCTGTGTGTCTTTGTGTGACGTGAGAAAAAGAAAAAAATATATAATGTTGGTCTCTGATATTAGTGTCAATGTCACAAGGCTCTCATTTTTTGTCCTATTTTTATTATTATTATTATTATTATTATTATTATTATTATTATTATTATCATTATTATTATTATTATTATTATTATTATTATTATTATTATTATTATTATTTATATGATCTAATTTTCCTTCCCATCTGTTCCACTTCATTTCCATCTATCCTTATTTTTACTTTATTTACCTATAATATATTTTGTGCAAGTTATGTTTTTTTATCCTTTTTTATATTACTAACTTTATCAAATTCATCTAATTGTTTTTTCTGATATAAGTATCTTATTTCTTGTACCATCAGTCCAATTCTATATTCTCTCTATCATAACTTCAATCGTCTTTTCTCTATCTCCGGCCCCTTTATTTAATTTTCTATCTTGTCTATTTATTATTGTCCTCTTTGTCCCATTATCTGTCCTGCTGTGTGTGTTTGTGTTGCTTCTGTCCCATCTGTCCTATTTAGTCTGTCTTATTTAGTACTGCTGGTCCATCATCCCGTCGTATCTGTTTGATTTCTGGTCGATTTGTCCCATTGAAGTTGTCAGCGGTGGTTCATCTTCACGAAAGTTATGAATATGAAATAGATTATAGGTGACAGTCCTATATTTTCTCTCTCTCTCTCTCTCTCTCTCTCTCTCTCTCTCCTCTCTCTCTCCTCTCTCTCTCTCTCTCTCTCTTTCTTTTGTTTATATATATATATATACATCACATTGCTTATCTACCTTCATATTTTCTCCTGCTCCATTCATTCCTCCCTCTTCTTTTTCCTCTTCTCTTCACCCCTCTCCCCTCACTCTTTCCTCTTGCTTCTCCTTTTCTTTCCCTCTCCCCTCACTCTTTCCTCTTGCTTCTCCTTTTTTTCCCTCTCTACTACCTCTCCTTCCTCTTGCTTCTCCTTGTTTTCCCTTCCATTCTTTATTCCTCCTTTGCTCTGTCGATGCACACACACTCTAAACTTTTTTACCCAGAATAATATTGGCCCGTCATTCAGAATTTCCCCACTCGAGTACACTATAAGGCTAAGTGCATGCCAGAGAACGCTATATACAGTCACAGTATATTTATGGGGACAGTATAATACTTTTGGTACATTAGAGCACCTTGATCCTCCTAAGTATGCCAGGAAACAGGATCAGGTAAACAGGAATAATGGTATCCTTCCTGTTGCTTGGAATAGATTGGAGGAAACAGTTGCTGCAGATTTGCCAACACTGTACTACTCACATCATTAATTGATGAGGTAATTTTATTGTGGTCAAGTTTGAGAGCAATAATTATGCAAAATTATTGGTTCCTCTTAATTAAGGGAGTAATTCTTTTTGGTTCTTTGGAGTGCCTTGATTCTTCCAAAGTATGCTAGGAAGCAGGACCAGAATAACAAAAGCAAGGGTGTTTTGTTGTTGCTTGGAATAGTATGGAGGATTCAGTTGCTCCAGAATTACCAATACAAAACTTTCCCCCTTGATTTACTGTACTTCACCGACACTGTAACTCATAGGTGTGTGACTCTCTTTATCATCCGGAAACATTCAGGTGATGGTTTCGTTGGCAAGGTGTTTTCCCTCATATTGTATACTCAGGTAGTTTGTCTTCTTCCTGGTATAATGTAGAGGAGTCAGTAGCCCTGTAATATGACCACGATAGACTGCAGACTCCATCAAGACTGAAATATACTTACCTCTAACTCAATAATGACACTTTAGATAATTTAAGTGATGCAGTGTCTATTATCTCATAATTTAGTGGTACACTTTACATTATCTCTTTCAATTTAATGGTACAGAATACGTTATCTCTTAATAAAAGTGGTACAGAATACATTATCTCTTATTTTAGTGGTACTTTATACATTATCTCTTTTGATATTACATTTATTACGAATTATTATATTAATGTCAAATTCAACCTTGTTTTCAAATGTGTCTTTACTTATGTTTTACTTTTCCGATGGTTTGACTTTGTGGTCGGGCTGGAATCTGGATCCTCTTTACATTTTAAGTATATAACAAAAAATATACCCGAGTGTGTTCAAGTCCCGACTCTGTCTGTGGTTTCTCTACCTCTCTTAAAAAATGGACGCAAGGAAGTTATAGCAGAGAGAGAGAGAGAGAGAGAGAGAGGAGAGAGAGAGAGAGAGAGAGAGAGGGAGAGAGAGAGATTAGTTTCCATGGTGATGGGCACCTGAAGGGAATTTGAAAGATGACTGAAGGGAGGGAGGAAAGAAGGGAGCGAAGAAAGGCAGGAAGGTGAGAGGAAGACAAGGGACAAAGTCAAGAAAACTGGGAATGTGAGGTACAAAGAAATGGAAGGAAAATGTGGGAGGAAGGAAAATGGAAACATGGGTGGGAAAAAAATAATGAGGGAGGAAGAGGCACAAGGAAAGAAAGAACAAACAAAGACTAGCTTGAAACTAATAATGAGTGAAAGGAGTTGGGAAAAGAAATAAAAATGAAAGATTGGAAAAGGAGAGAAGATGGAATGATTGGAAGGGGAAAATGCAAGGAAGGAGGAGAAAGAGTATGGAAGGAAGGAAGAGAATAATAATAAGAAGGGAGAGGGAAAAATAATGAGAAGTAGAGAGGAAAAAAGGACACTAAAGTAGCCTATATAAGTGAGTGGAAAGGAATATAAGCTGAGAGGCGAGAGAAAAAAATTGAAGGAGTGAAATAAAAGTGCAGGAGGAAGTTAGGGAGGAAAAAGGGGAGGAGGGAGGGAGGGAGGGAGGCCGGGAGGGAAAGAACAACAAGGTAGAAGTGGGGGAGGGAGGAATGGTGGAAAGAAAGGGAGGAAGGGAGGAAGGGAGGGGGTAGGGGTAGGCTTGGGAAGAAGATAAAAAAGGATTATGAAGTGACATGGAAAGAGGGAGCGGAGGAGTAAACAAAGGAGAAGCGATGTACGAAATGACTGAAAGGTGTTGCGTGAAGGAGGAAGGAAGGGAGGGAGGAAGGAAGGGAGAGACGTGGGAATGTATGGAAACAGAGAAAGGAGGGGAAGGAGGAGGAGGAGGAGAATCAGGAGAAGGGAGAAGAGGAGCAGGGGAGAGGAGAAGGAAAATCAGGAGCAGGAGAAGGAAGAAGAGGAGCAGGGGAAGGAGGAGGAGGAGGAGGGATAGGAGGGAAGGAGAGGGAAAGGGATTAAAGGATGGGAGGAACAACGAGGTAGATTGAGGAGGAAATGGTGGAATATTACAGACTGATGAGGTTTATATTGGCTCTTAATTAAAGGTCTTTCGTGTGGTGGGGTTATTAAATAGTGAAAGAAAGGAAAGAGTGACCATGATTCATTCGAAAGGGGAAGGAAATTAGTTTAGGAAGAATTGTAAATGAATATAAAAACATTTTTTTTAAGGGACAAAATAATCATGACATTTACAAGTGAGTCATATTTAGGAATATATGAGAGAATTACGAGAACAACAAATCCCTTACTCGTATATAGTTTGTTTTCTGGCATAGTTTGGAGGAATTAGCAGCTTTGTAATTTATCATTCAAGTATGTATTCTCTAAAGTCTGTGATGATGTTGGTGAATTAGAAGCCTCACAACTGAAACTTAAAGGATAGTATAGTGCAATGTTGTTAATGGTAAATCTGGAGCAACTAATTTCTTCCAAACTATTCAAGCAACAGAATACCTTTATATTTATCCATTGGTTCTGTTTCCTGACATACTTTGGAGATAGTTCAATTGTCTGGTTAGTACACTAATATCTGCCAAGTTCCTGTACATATTATACTTATTTCTGAATCTGCCTGAACATACATACGGGAGCACCTTCTTCTATTTCTTTATCTTGTAAAACCAAGAGAAGTTGTTAAGAACTCGAGGCAGTTCATTAGTAGTTTGGGTGAGAAATGAGAACAAAAATATATTGGAAAGCGGCGAGAGGATGGGAAAAGTTGAGAGCAGAAGATGGTAGGGGTTGTTGAAGGCATGAGTGTGTAAAGAGTGTGTTTGTGTACAAGAACGAGGTGGTGTGTGTGTGTGTGTGTGTGTAGGAAGTAATTAAAGTGGTAAGATATAGGAGAAACGAGAGAGAGGTTGAAATAATAATGTTGACATCCTTTTTATTTTCTTAGTCCGTGTAGGTGTATATCTTTCCATTAATCTCAGCTGAAGAGAGAGATATATATAGAGAGAGAGGCTGGGGAGGAGGGTGAAATAAGGAGAAGCTATCTCATATCTTTAGCTGTAACGGTGGAATATTGCCTATGATATTATATACAGTATACATACGGTACGTGACTCACTTGGAAGGGTAATTGCCTGTAAATATAATAACTCATAACTTATTAAAATATTTAGGTGCCCGATCAGCTTATAGTCTGTTTGTGAGCACATCGTCTATCCTCATTAATATTTTGGTTGATCCTTTTAAGAAGGATGTCCTTACTTTTTGTTACCTTCTTCGACGACGTGTGTCCATAAGTTAAATGTTGGGTTTTCATTAATTCTTTGTTTACATTTATTCAATCAGATAATAATAATAAGATGTTATATTTTATATTTTGTTGAGAGGAATAATTATTCTAACCTACTCCTTTCTCTCCTACAGGTAAGATGACTGTTAGAGATAAAGCAAGAGACGTTCAGGCCCGACCAAGAGGTAAGATGACAGGACTGTTTTATCTTGTGTAATATTCACTACAACAACCAATACCCACGACAATACCCACAACTCTTAATCCATTTGAGGGAGAGGGAGAGTTTTCCTAGTTGTCAATTTGGTCTATTCACTTCCGATAATTGTGAATAGTTCTTGATGAATTGTACTTATGGTGAATGTTGATCAGTATGTAAGAAAATTGTCATCTGCCCTTTTATAGTTCCATAATATTTGGTCCCATAGGTATAGCAATCGTCTATTAGGCGAGAAAGGAATCTTCATTTGACTGTACATAATAAAGTGAAATTCTGTTCTGAGGCTGAGAACATTTGATACTTTGTCCGTTGCTTCACATGAATTACTTTTACCAACACTACACAGAAGCAATTACCAAACACGAATAAACTCCACAAACACTCGTAAGATCAGACAACTATCTATCGTGGGTAACCGGTTAAACTCCCGTAAGTGTTGACTCAGGAACGCGTTAACAATGTAAACTCAACTGATGAACTCAAACTTTACATCATGAGCAACTTAATTAATATTCTTACCTAAGTTACTGTTACTACTGAAAGGTGATCCTGTTGGCTTGTTACTTAATTAACTGGTAACGCATTGGTGATGTCTATACTGTTGTTATTATTATTATTATTATTATTATTATTATTATTATTTTTATTTTTATTATTATTATTATTATTTTATTATTATTATTATTATTATTATTATTATTATTATTATTATTATTATTATTATTATTATTATTATTATTATTATTATTATCTCCTCTCCACCTTTCACCATTTTTTCTCGTCTCTTCCTTCATCATATCTTTCTTCTATTTCCTTTACCCTCTAATATCGTGTTCATACTTTCACTCTATTTTATTGCTCTTCTCTTCTGCCATATGGACAACCACAATCAAATAACCACCGACACTTTCCTTCCTTCGTGCAAATAAATCGGTATCACATCAAAATATAATCATACAACACCTCACGTCAACTCAACCCCCCTCATTTATTTCTATGAGACGCTACAAATTCATACACGTATTGTTCTTTATTACCAAGATATTTACTACGACGGAAGGTAAGTGTCGGTGGATATTTGATTGTGGCTGTACCTTCCGTTCAAACTTTGCACTCTCCTAACTTTGTTTCTCTTAACTCAGTCATCTTTCCAACTTGTCCACATCCTTCTTCTCTTCCCTCCTTACCCTCTGTTTCACTCCTTCTTCTCTCCCTCTCCTTCCATCTCACTCCTCCTCTTCTCCTTCCATCTCACTCCTCCTCTGCTTCCATCTCCATCTTCTCCTCTCTACCATCCATCTCACTCCTCTTCCTCCTCTTTACCATCCATCTCATTCCTACTCCTACACTCACTTCTATCTACCATCTCACTCTCCCTCCTCTATCTCCAACCTCCCTCTCACTTTTCATCATTTCCCTCCCCTCATCTCCAACCTCCCTCTCACTTTTCATCATTTCCCTCCCCTCATCTCAAACCTCCATCTCACTTCTTCTCTCCCACCATCCAAACACCCCACCATTTGTCTTAAGTAAGCCCTCATGCCTTCTTTTACGAGGGTATTGCACTGTTATGTTTTATCTCCATTCCTCTTCGCTGGCACCACCATCACAAACACATTTTTTATCATTATTTATATAAAGATATATTTTTTTTATAAAAACTTGTTGACGAGATTTTGATATTATAGTTTTTTTTTATATAGTTTATAGTTATACGTTATATTTATTTTATATTCTATAGTAATTTTTGTATAGTTTATAGTTATAATTTATAGTCATTTTATATTATATAGTTATTTTTGTTGTTGATTATTGTTATATCTTATAGTTATTTTATTTATGTTTAACTTTGTATTGCTGCTGATAAATTCTGTAGTATCGCATCATTTTCGTGTTTCATCTTCTAAGTCTGAATTCAGGACTCAAACACCAGGATATTCTTTTTTTAATTTACAGGATTACATATTTTCCACATCAAAACCCCCGAGTCATTATTTACTTTTCTCTTCAAAATCTAAGAGTCAATAAATATACAGTATGTAGAGTGTATGCTAACGTTTGGAACTTCTAAATAAAAAATAACTGTATTCATATTTCGAACCTGACTCCGAAGCATCTTTTCCAAATTTCAAACTTTCGAATATTCCAAAATTCTCTTCCGTCGTGTTTTCGGCCTCCCAATCTGCATGACCCTGACTGACTGACTGACTGACTGACTGACCTCTTTTAACCTGCCTGAGCCTCTCGTACTAATGAAGCTTTTGATGTTCTCCAGTTAACCCATCTCTTTTTGTTTTCTTTTCTGTGTGTGTGTGTTTTTTTTTTTTTTCCTTCCCTCTTCCTGATTCCATTTTCTGTCTTCCAATCAAACCCTACTTTTCATCCCAATACTTTTTTTGTCTTTATTTGGCTTTCTTCTCTTTTTATTCATTCGTATTTCATTATATTTTTTTCATTCCCATCTGTGTTTGATTTTTTTTTATTCCAGATATTAATTCAATTCAATGCTTCCTTCATATGCCAATTATCTTTTAATCATTCCCATTGTTTTAGGAGACAGCCACATTAATTTTCTACTACTTCACTTTATTTAACAATTACACATTATAATTTCTGTTATTATTTGTTCTTTCAACACCACCTAAATTAACTTCTGCTGTCTTTATTTTTTGCCTTTGAGTGTACTAATGTGTGTTGATCTTGCAAGGAAAAAGTTGATCCTCAGTTTGACGTTTAGCATAATTATAATCACATACATAATCTCAAGGGTTTTGGAACAGCATTAGTCTGGTCCTCATGTTCCCCACATGATTATAATAGATGAAGTGACCCGTCTGGAGTTCCCACGAGACCCCTGTGTGTGTGTGTGTGTGTGTGTGTGTGTGTGTGTGTGTGTGTGTAGTGGTAAAGAGAGAATAGTAATGTTCCACTACAGAGCAAGAGACTTATTTAATTATTGATCTCTTGTGGAAACGTTCACGCATTTTGCTGGCCAAGACGGACTCTGTTAATTCCATCAGTGGTAAATATGGCTAGAAAAAAAATTGTATAGAGTCCACTAGGAGTCATGTTTATTTCCGATTTGAAATATCTATAATGTTTTTTTTTTTTTTTTTTTTTTTTTTTTTTATCTCGATCATCATTCTTTTTTCTTCCCTCATTCGACCTTCATTCTCATCTTCCTTCCCCTTTTCCAGCATCATCATTTCTTCCTCCCTCTCTTACCATCAACATCCCCTTGCCTCATTCCACCTTCATTCTCATTTTCTTTCCCCTTTCCTGAGTCATAATCATCTTCATTCTCTCTCCACCACTATTTTCTCATTCGCCTGCTCAACCATCATCATCATCCTTCCTCCCTCTCCATTATCATCATCATCATCATCTTCTCCTTTCCCTTCTCCACTATCATTATCATAATCATCATCATCATCTTCCTTCTCTCCACCATCATCCCTTCCCCCTTTCCACTATCATCATCATCCTCTTCTTCCCCCACTCCACTATCATCATCATCATCATCATTATCCTCTACTTCATCTTCCCCCACTCCACCACCACCATCATCATCATCTCCCTCTCTGTGTATAATGACAACAAAGAGACAAGATAATTATTCCCTCATTCTGCAACAAAATTACACTTCAGAATAATGATCACATCTTGATCTAGTTGTCGTGGTAAAACTGTGTGGTATATAAATGAGACACATCCTATCTATGAATACATTTTTAAGGGGAGATTTTTTTTTTTTTTTTTTTTTTTGTGTGTGTGAATTGGAAGGCTACTGATTACTCTAAACTAATAGAGAGACACCCACAGTGGTACTAAAATGGAATATGTTTCGTGGCATATAGTTTGGAGGAATCAGAGACCTTCCAATTCACCAACATGAGAATCTCGCCTTAATTAATGTGGGAATGGAGAAAGAAGTGTGATGTATATAAGTAATGTATATACAGTATATATCAGGGAGGGGAATACAGACAGACAGACCCCTTCTCTTCCTTGTTCTCTTGTGTTTACCCAGGATATGCAATGGAGACACAGCAAGAGAAGCCATACATGCAGTCACCTCTGCACAATGTAAACACAGATAAAGATAAACACATCGTTCATATATACATCGTTGCTAAGAGTGCGTGTTTGTCCATTATTTTAGTACAAAGTATATAATTATAATATCTGTGAGGGCCAAGCATTTTGTAACTACTGCATGGAAAAGTAAGAATATTATTTACCTTTGAAAGGTTGTCTTTACGTATATACATTAGGCATAAAAAAGTACTGAAACCTCCCAATGGATGATTCTATTTATATTAACTGAAAGGGTGGTTTCAATCAACCTATATCAGGTGTGCTAGACTGGTCAGGTCGCACAGGTGACGAATGGTGTGCCAGGTGTTAGTGACGTGAGCCTCGCCCTTCTCACCAGGACTATAGACTTACGTACTGTACAATTCTCAGAAAGGAGTAATTCTATCAAGCCTTTCATTGCAAGGGTTGTACGATATGTTACAGCGTTCCTATAATCTTAACTTCATAAAAACTAGAAGACTGAACCAGGATTGCATAGAACATTTCTTTGTGTGTATAAGGTAAAGGAGAGGACCTCAGGATCATCCATATGCAGTCAACTTCAAACATAGACTCAGAATCTATGTGTTGGAAAGGGATGTTAGGTTGGTCAGTGAAAAAATAAGTCAAGCAGATGTAAATGATAAATGTTTGTTGGATAATAAGAAGGTGCCAGATGAAACCTCCAAGGTAACTCGCCTGTTAATACAAGTGACCGTGAACTGGCTCTGCAAATTTGTCTGACTAGTCTTGATTCAAAGATTTGGAACTATATATGAATAAGGAAAATGGTGAAACATCTGAATATATTTATGGAGAAAATGAGAATCTCTCATCTGAATAGTACAGTACATGTATTATCCACAGGCAGTGTGATTGAAGACGAGTAGTTGGCATATATAAATGGCTATATTGTCAAGACATTCTATAGTAAATATCCCCATTATGATATAGGGTAGAAGCTCTGTTGAAGGTAGGTGTAAATAATGGATTGAGATGTCTAGCAGAGGACAGCTGTATATGTCGTCTCACGAGTTTTATTCCCAATTACAAATAATGAGAGATCTTTTCAAAGCAGTTCAAAGGGAATGTCTAAGAAAGGGTCCTAGATGTGTAAAAATTATTTCCTCAAAAGTTCAACAATAGTAACAAAATCTGATAAAAAGAAGTGTTAATATGAAGACCGTACACTCTCCCTAGTATGAGTGAGGTGAGGTGAGGTGAGGGTGGACGTCACAGACCTATACCCTACCCTGCGCCAGATGGGCTTATTCTCGTCACCTGTCTCACACACCTGGTATTGGTTGATTTTGGTTCCAATAATAATTTGGTAGACAGATAAACAGTCAAACAGATAGATACACTGATATGCAGAAAGAAATAGACAGATACATAGTTATACAGACAGACAGACAGACAGATACAATTTTAGATATGTTAAGGATATTATTACAATTTTGAGTGGGCATTATGACGGTTCTTTTCTCAGCCAGCAGACTATTACTTAAACTACCATAAGGTATACATTAGTAAATTGAACAAATTACGCTTCATCTTTATATATATATATATATATATATATATATATATATATATATATATATATATATTTAATTACTGAGAGGAGATGAAGAAATGGAAAGTATGTTTGTACATGTTTGGTCTCTCTCTCTCTCTCTCTCTCTCTCTCTCTCTCTCTCTCTCTCTCTCTCTCTCTCTCTCTCTCATCAAGAATGTAATTAAGCAACACACACGACCCACTACCCTACCTGACCCCCCCCCCAACCTGGCATGACTCAGGTATTACAGGTAGATGTCCTAATTGGTGTCAAAGAAGATGTACTCTCTCTCTCTCTCTCTCTCTCTCTCTCTCTCTCTCTCTCTCTCTCTCTCTCTCTCTCTCTCTCTCTCTCCTCTCTCTCTCTCTCTCTCTCT
>JAWZYT010003066.1:0-127500 GCA_034508575.1 Petrolisthes manimaculis | reverse complement strand
CACCGGGTCCTTTTTCAGTGGGGTGGGGTTGGTCTGGAATTTATTATTTTGTTCTATGTATCGCAAGTATTTCTAAGGAACACTTACCTACCTACCTACCTCCTACCTTTTAGTAAAAGAGGAGGAATTGTTTGTTTTTTCTCTCTCTAGCAAGTCAATATGACTTCTGGATGTGTGTCTGTGTCGCTATGTAATATTCTGTTGTCGTCGTTGTGGTTTTGCAAAGGTCACACACAGGCGTCATAAGTCTTGTTTATTTTCTCTTTTCTTGGAAAAGGCGACATATATAGGCCAGGTTGGCTACAGAAAACAATGCCAGGAAAGAAAAGAAGAAAATAGTAAGAGCAAGAGTGCTACTGGAAAATTCATTCACCTTCGCTCTGTCAGCGGGTCAACCCTGCCTGCTGGATCTCATGTGTAATTATACAGGTCTTCTAAAACTATTTATAGAACGTTCAGGTTAGATGCCTGGATTTTTGTAAATTAGATGTTCTGAAAATATGTCACAACGGTATAACTATACACATGTGTATGCGTGGCAATGTTTGAACGACTCAAGAACCTCCAGTTTTCAGACTTCATCACGGGGGGGGGGGGGGGGGTAATCAGAAACCGTTACCGCAGTTAATTATTACCGTCCACAGAAGGCGACCAACAATTAATCCCCTCAGCTTCTGATGTGTTGGTGTATATGATTTATAGTTAGGTAAATCATCATAGTGCGCTGGACTGATGCATATGATATTGTTATCAGTTATCCTCTGGTATGTTGGGATCCACTTTGATATTACTGTATATATTCTGGCAAGGATCAATTCACAAACCTTCCCTGGCTGAACACTGTTGCGTTATGGAGGGCCTTAAGGGGGTGCGGGAGTAGGGGGACAATGTTAGGGTGGTTTTGGGTGGTACGGGAATAGAGGTTAAGGGGTTGCGGGAATAAAGGGGACAGGCTTTCTACCACCCCAAGCCTGTCTCCCTATTCCCGCACCCCCCAAACCTGTCCCCTACTCCCGCACCCTCTTAACTTGTTTAATTGTGTCGCCACTTGCCCTTTCACTCGTAATTTGCTCCAAGTGCCGCTGTACTGAACACATAATTTTAACTAACCCCTCTAAACACAGGAAAATACTCTGAACTGTCTGAGAGCAAGTTAATTGTTTTGTTCAGACCTCAAATAATCTAGACAAGAACAAATGAAATACTTAGTCTGAAAGCTGGAAGCCATTTCGTAAACCTCATTTAATTTATTCAAACGCAGAAAAACACTCAGCGTACTCTGAAAAGAAAGCAGCGAAATAACTGTATAGTTTCTTGCTATGCTATTTACTAATACTCTGCAATTTTATGTTATGCTTTCCTTTCTGCAATTCTATATGTTATGCAATATATGAAGTAATTCAATGCTACGAGTTGCAAAGAGCCAGGAGGAGAGACGAAAGTATTATCGGTGACTTATACTACTAGTTAAATGAATATGTGAGTATATTATAAACCCCGTATGATCAATAATTCTCATAAATATGCAAACACAATTAAGCAAAAGTAATTGTTTTTCATAAATATTACACGTCCGGCAATATTTTCCAGATACTGAAAGGCAGACATTTGATTTCCTACAATATTTGATTTCCTACAATATACAATTCCCAGCACTTATAAAAGGTATACATAGTATTGTCAGTCCCCTGTGCTGGCAACTGTACATACCTACTACAAACATATGGTGGATGATGAATGACTGATGTGTTCATGGTAATCGATATTGATGTAGGATTTATATGGCACTTGTTGTGTGTACTGCATCTCTGGTGTGTGTGTGTGTGTGTGTGTGTGTGTGTGTGTGTGTTCAATAGATGACGAAGTGTGTAATTATTGTGTGTTCAATAGATGAAAATATGGTATGTGCATGCTTGGTATATATCACTTATTACTTGTTATTATGACTCATGATGTTAATACCCAATGCTTCTTCAGTGATGTGGGTATGAAGTAACTAATGTCTGAAGTATTTTACTTATTGTTAGCCAACTCTTTCTTTGGTATTTACTAAAGATATTTCCGTATTGTAATTAGTTATTGTACTTTGTGAATGTGGTATTATGTGTGTCTGCCCCCTGCCTTATTCACTTGCTTGACTACCTATCCTTTTTGCCTGCTTATCCTTCCTTCCTGCCTGTCCGCCTGCGTATCCTCCCTTCCAACCTACCAGCTTATCCTTCCTTCCTTCCTTCCTTCCTTCCTCCCTCCCTATCCTTTCCTTCCTGCCTGCCTATCCTTTCCTTCCTATCAGCCTTCCTATTCTGCTGCCCCCATGCCTGCCAGCCTGCTTGCCCGGCCACCACCCTAGGGCGTGCCCTGCCTGGCAGCCTGGGAATCATTGATCCAGGGGAGGGAGTCGCCTGCCGCACCCAGCCATACCATACCACACCACACCACACCACACCACGCCACGCCATGCCGACCCCCTCCTGCCCCTGCCGTTCCTGCTGCAGCTGCTATTGCTGGGGAGGGATATCACTTGATTTATATTCACACCTTCCCTCTTGTACAACACATTGTACTATGTCATTTTGCTGTCCTTTCTTTCCTATTATTCTTTCTTCGTATCCACACATTATCCTTCCGCACAAACACAGCGCCACACCAACACCACGACATCCTGCTGCTGTTAGTGAAATTTATTACTTGGCTTTCACACATGAATCTTCCCTCCTACTCCACTTATTTTGCCAACTTGTCTTTATTCATCTTGTACATCCTTGGTTTTATCGTCACAATTTCCCCCTACTCTATACCATCACCATTCTGCTAGTTTCTCTTCTCCTTTTGCAACTCCTAATCCTGCTTCTCCTCGTCCTCCTCCTCCTCTCTTCTGCAACGCACATTTATCTTTCCTATTATTTCCTCGAGGCTTTCCATTCGTTTTAATATATTGTCCTCATTCATTTCTGCCAAAGTCATCCTCACGCTATGTTCCCCCTCCTACACTCCTACTATCACAGGACTAACCTACACCCTCTCTCCTTCCTCCCTGCCTGCCCTCCTTCCTCCCATTCATCATTTCCTTCCTCCCTTCCACCCTTCCATCCTTCATTCCGTTCATATATTATTTTCCCAGACATTCCTCCGTTCCTTCCTATATTTCTTTCCTCCACTTTCCCTTCATATATTTTGCCCGACATTCCTCCGTTCCTTCCTCCCTATTTTTCTTTCTTCCTCTTCCCCTTTCCTCCACTTTCCCTTTCCTCCACTTTCACTTTCCTCCACTTTCCCTTTCCTCCTCTTTCCCTTTCCTCCTCTTTCCCTTTCCTCCACTTTCCCTTTCCTTCCTTCCTTCCTTCCTTCCTTCCTTCCTTCCTTCCTTCCTTCCTTCCTACCCTGGTACAATACACATCCCCTCCTATTCTCATTCTCATCTCATCCTCACTCTGTCCTACATTGCACATCCTACCACAGTGTTTGACCTCCTTTCTCAAGTCAAGATCCTACTGAGCCATTTAATTAATCTGGACCAATTGGATACTACAGATTCCTGCAAACTGTATCACGAAACCCACTCCCACAGTATCCATTCTGTTTTTTTTTTTTTTTTTTTTTTTTTTTTTTATGGCACAGAGTGGAGGAATCAGTCAATAGCTTCAAAACTCGCACTACCTTACATAATTATAGCCTCCGTCCTATTAGCATGCTTACAGGTGGTTAATTAAAGTCATACGGGTAAAGAAACTCATCTGACCCAAGAAGGAAGGAAGGAAGGAAGGAAGGAAGGAAGGAAGGAAGGAAGGAAGGAAGGAAGGAAGGCGAAGGGAAATATGGTGACACATATTCTCCTCCTCCTGACCCTCATATGATCCTCGAGATAAACCCCTGGTGGAACTCCGGGATATACGGCTGGTGGCACAGACTGTCTCACTCTTCCTAACCCATTCTCTCTCTCCCTCTTTGTGCAAATTTATCTATTCTCCACATATCCGCAGGCTATATCATTCTACACACACACACACACACACACACACACACACACACACACACACACACACACACACACACACACACACACACACACACACACACACACACACACACACACACACACACACACACGCACACACACACACACACACACACACACGCACACACACACACACACACACACACACACACACACACACACACTACAAGCGATCGTACTCACTGCCACACATGAGTATATCCAATCTTTCTCCCACTTTAGTTTCTGTTAGGGAAGGTTCATAATTAAAAGTTTTATTGGCACCTTCATGTTACGAGACCACGACACGGGAACCGATACTCCAGCTGGGTCTCGTCGTCACTCATCATTATAGCACAGATGAGGTTAATAGGACTGGCTGGACACGTTCGATTTTTGGTGGAACGAAAACTCTACGGAAATCAATGTGTTCGCCGAATGTCTGGCACTAATGTATTCCCCGGGTGCCATCTGACCGTGTGTGTGTGTGTGTGTGTGTGTGTGTGTGTGTGTGATAACTGGGTCGATGGATTGTAAGTTAAATCCAGAATAAAAATGAAAAATTTGAATTACCTGTATCCTAAAGAATTTGTTTCAAAAATACATGTGGAGGGAATTAAAGGAATGGTGTACAAAGGAATGGGTGGAATAGATTGAAATTGTGGTGGGAGATGCGGATTACCCAGAGTTATATACCCTGTAAAAATGGGGGCTGTAGGTTAAGTGGTTTGAGTGCACTGGCGTTTTATTTCAAAGTTTTCTGTAAAAAAGAAGTGGGAAGAGGAGGAGGTGGAGGAGGGAGAAAAGAGGGAGGAGGAGGAGGAGGTGGTGGAGGAGGGAGAACAGAAGAGGGAGGAGGAGGTGGAGGAGGGAGAACAGTAGAGGGAGGAGGAGGAGGAGGAGGAGAAGGGAGAACAGAAGAGGGAAGAGGAGGTGGAGGAGGGAAAACAGTAGAGGGAGGAGGGGAAGAAGAGATGGTGAAAGAGAAGGAGTAGAAGAAACAAGAAGAAGAATGAAGAAAAAATAAAAGAGACAGAGAGGGAAGGAAGTGAAACGATTGTTACCACCGACTGTATTATTTTTAACTCAAAACTGAAGAGTATAAATTGTAGCATCTTGTCCTTGGTCGAGGATATGTTTTTTTTATTCATAGTGAAACTTGTAAGGGTCCTGATGCTGGAGGGGAGACATGGAACTGCCTTGAGATGACACAATGGTGAATTTATTCTGCTCTCTCCTCCTGTATAGTTCCTTAACAAGCACATTTCAACTCTTTCAGCATTTTTTTTATAAGATTTTTATATAATTTTTCCTTGATAAATATTTGGTAATGGTGTACGAGTTGATGTTAATCAGCAATAGGCTATTATAACTTACTATTATCAAGTTACTCCACAACTGAACACTGAAGTGAATGTTGTCTTTTTTATAATGTTCAGAACAAGTAATAATAAGGTTGGCTTATCCTTGAGCCTGTGCAATTTAGTGAGCTTTGGCAAATAATATTCCACGTAATATACAGTTGGATACAGGCTATAAGGAAAGAGGTCATTGTTCTGGAAGTATTGCAATGAATGTTCTACCAAGTTACTCGGTGATTACAAAACAATAAACCTAATAATAATCTTCTATTGTTGTTATGTAGTGTTTATTTTCTCTATGTGGTTAAATCCTCGAAAACAGCAGCGGGTGTAAGAATTCTTGAGGCCAATCGTACTTGTAGCTTTGGTATTTCAGATTTAATTTTAATTTGTGCCAATACCTAATGAGTGGAAATTTGTGCCTTTGTATCATTTGTTTATTCCTTTTCTCGACCCTCCATGCACTTCATCCGTTATTTATTTCCTCCTTCATTTCTTATGCCGCCACTCTAAAAAAAATCTCTTTCACTTGCTCCACTCACTCCTAAATCTTTTCTCTAACCTGAATCACCAACTGAACGAATAGCCTCTACTTGAGTCTTACTGATTTCCTTCCTCTCTTCAGTAATTAGAGAGGTTGACATTAATCAATCAGGGCAGACGGACCATTAGTCTTCCAAGTAAATGAATCTTGTGGGTTTTTTCTTATATGGAGATGTAAGAGCACATTTCCCTGTCCAAGTATAAGTTTACTAGTTATTCCATTCTTCATAATATTTATACCTTTCCTTCTAGCCTTGGCTGAAGGGAGTGATGTTTGAGAATAGCCCTAGCTCCTACTTTTCTTTCCTTTCACCTACTGTATTCTAGTATATTTTATAGAACGGTTTCAGCTTAAACTATCCCGTTAGGACCAGTAGGTGTGTTACTTTATCATATTGCTGTTGTAATATTATATGTAATCCTCTGTAATCCTGCGCCTTCTCCACCCCCCCATCTTCCTCCTCCTTCAGTTCTCTACCCATTTGTCACTGTCTTTCACCTTTATGTTGCTGATGCTCCTCCTCTTTCCCTATCATGCTTCAGTTCCTTCTCCTGCTCCTGTTTCTTCCTCTTCCCAGTCTTCCGTCTTCCTCCTCCTTCTTGGCACTCACCCTCTCTCGACCTTGAGCTGCTGGAGACAAGGCGAGTGGAACAACAAAGTCTTACTAGTAACTTGGTTTTACTTTGTACTTTCTCTACATTTATTTTCTACATTCAGCGTCTTCTACATAATAATGCCCATAGTAATAGCAAGTATTCAGTGCCCAGTTAAATTATACATGGCTCACAAGTTGAGATAGTGAGTGTTGAGTCTGATGGTGTAAAAGGAATACATGGATATAACTTTTTGTGTTGATGGGCAGGAACGGACTCCGGGACATTAATATTCGAGGGTATCACTGGTTGGCCACAGCACCGACCCCAAAATTAATGAAACGAGCCAGGACGGGATGACACCAATTGCACACTTTTTCTACGTCGGATGTTGCAAATGTCCGTCCGATGTTTTTTTTTTTTTTTTTTTTTTTTTTTTTTTTTTTTTTTTGTATTAAAGCGCATAGTTATATTATGTATTGATGAAAAAAGATTTATTGAACGAATAGTGCTGCAAATCAGTCGACACCGTGTTTCAGACACCCCTCTAATTAGGAAAAATATATCCAAATATCTACTACACCTCATTAAGTTACCACAAAGAGACATACCATCGATATCTGGTCGAAAGGAGAGTCATCAAAAAGGCAAATGTCAACTGGTCCACTGGGAGCGTTGTGAGGTGTGGATACCATGACGTATGGCCATGACCTGTACTCTTGTCACACCCCCCAATCATTAAACACTAAATAATGTAAATCGTGTACTGAATTATATTGTTCTGTGATGGGGTTATTATAGGATAATGAAGCGTGCTTGTGTAGGAATGAAATTATATCCGACATCAGTTGAGGCTATTACCCTAATGCAATTAATAGGAAACTGTATCCCTGCCACCATGAAAAGCATAATACATATGTAGTTATATCAATGTTAAAGGCACCTGCAGACAATAGAGCAAAACTATCCCTCTTATTACCCTTCTATTGCCTTCTCATGTTATATTATTAACCAATGTGGCTATAGAATGTGAATGATTACAAAGGCATAGTATTTACCTCGTTAGAATGGTAATGAATCAACCAGTCAATATGGTGATGAGTGGCGCTGTACTGGGAGGTGGAAGAGGGAGGAAAGCAGCAGAGTAGGCAGAGTTGTGGAGAGAGGAAGGTAAAGTGGGAGGATGATCATCACGTGATATTTAATCGTGCATGATGAAGTTTGTATAAGGACGCAATAATGATAAAGGATGCAGCTTTAAAATCAAATTGTTTTCAAGTTTGTACAAGTGGTGGCGCTGCTCGAAACATTTGAGCTGCTTCATTTGCCAGATGATGAGAGACAGGGAGGGATGTGGGAGGGAGGGAGATGCTGGGGTTGGGGGATGAGGGTGATTACTTAACAGCTCTAGCCTGCTGCCGCTTGCCAGAGCAACCATAGCCGTCACTCAGGATGGACCGTTGTCTGTCTGTTGGGTTAAGGGCATGTTGGACGTGTTGGTTTGTTCATTGATGGGTCCTGTGTTGCTCGTAGTGTCTCCGGCTAGAAGGAGAAGCCGAGAAATGACAGCCGGAGGATCATTTCTCGGTGGTGAATAAAATGTGTAATTGTGTGTGTTGTGTGAGGGGTGTGGTAATTGCCCGGGTGACCGAAACCGTTCCTAGAAACTTGCGCCTCCTTGATGGGTGGTGGTGGTGGGGGGGATTTTGTGGCGGTTTGGCCCCCATAGCTTCCTTCCTTGGCAGCCCTGGGGGGTAGTCCCACGACGTAGACGACGCCACTCCAGGACCTGTTTATATGGTTGTGTATGTACAGTCTCCTCCACTCCCGCTTTCACCAGTTCAGCTTTGCCATCGAATACACCCGGCATCGTGTGAGCTACCAGTTCCGACTCTCGCATCCGAAACACCTGCGTGCGTGCTTGTAACGTGGCGCGGGTGCTTGTAACGTGCGTGCGTGCGTGCTTGTAACGTGGCGTGGGTGCTTGTGACGTGGCGTGCGTGCTTGTGACGTGCGCGGGTGCTTGTAACGTGCGTGCGTGCTTGTAACGTGGCGCGGGTGCTTGTAACGTGCGTGCGTCCGTGCTTGTGACGTGCGAGGGCGCTTGTGACGTGCGTGCGTGCTTGTGACGTGCGCGGGTCCTTGTAACGCGCGTGCGTGCTTGTGACGTGCGTGCGTAATTGTGACGTACAAATATGCGTCTGGTGGTAATGGCTACCTTCCCTGGTGTGAAGTGCCATGGTGATCCTGTCTGGTGACTTCAACGTTAAGGTCAGTCTCTGGTAAAACCCTCATGAAATATAAATTTTAACCACTGAACAGCCATGGCTGATAGTAGTGGACTAGGGTCCAAGGGGTGTTGGAGAACAACTGAACAGAGTTCGAAAAAGTGAAGCTTCTAAACCTCTCTCAACGTTGAGAATGGTTTGGAAAATTAACTCGTTCGAACTCTGTTCAGTTGCTCTCCAACACTCTTTGGACCCTAGTCCACCACTATCAGCCATGGCTGTACAGTCGGCGGCAAAATTCCTGTCGCCTCATTTGCTTCACCGAGCCACGCGATGTTCATAGACTCGAGATTATTAGGTGTAGAAAACGTGCGTATTTCTCGAGTCCATGAACACTGCATGTGAAGCAGGTGCGGCGACAGGACTTTTGCCGCGGACTGTACAATACATTAAAAATTTGTTTTGTCACAAACATCCGCTTTACTTTTTCTGATAATCATTTCCGTGTTTGAAAATCCTACATTAAATACTTTTAAGTGAAGAAATCTATCATGTAAAAATAATTTTATTTTTTATTATTCTAAAGTGAAGTTGAATAATATATTTTTTCCTTTGAAATTAGTTGTAATATTATCGTCTAGATTCTTGAACGATTTTTTTGGTTGGTTCGTAGGGCGAGATTAGGGAGGAAATAAAAGGGATTTGTAGAACATCCATACATATTCCATCCTCCAGCAAGACACCTTGTAACTCCTGTGTTTGTATTTCTGACCTCACCATATTGTTTCAGGCTCATTTCGAAGCAGTGAATGATTTGGTTATTCTATTTGTATGAGCTGTTGGTTTGATTTCGAAGCAGTGTCGGGTTCCAGTCCTTGCCATGCTAACGAACAAAATAATAAGTTAAGAGTGAACTTTGCTTTGGTGTATACGGGCCCAGGTGGTATATTGGTTGATTCGGATCAGTGATGGTGTTTGAGGGAAGAACTTGGCCCTCTTCGACACACTTTGAATATACTGTAGATGCGACCCTCTACCCCTGACACCACACCACACCCTCACCCCTGACACCACACCACACCACACCCTCACCCCTGACACCACACCACACCCTCACCCCTGACACCACACCACACCCTCACCCCTGACACCACACCACACCCCCACCCCTGACACCACACCCCCACCCCTGACACCACACCCCCACCCCTGACAACACACCACACAACACCCCCACCCCTGACGCCACATCATACCACACCCCCACCCCTGACGCCATACCACACCACACCCCCACCCCTGACGCCATACCACACCATACCCCCACCCCTGACGCCACATCACACCACACCCCCACCCCTGATGCCACACCACAACCCATACCCCTGGAAGCGTTAATCTTTATTGATGATGTATATAGATTCAGGTCGGCTCAGTGAGAAGGAATAATATTTATACGTACTGTTCGTCTGACTCGAGCCTTCTCTCCGTTTTACCTCTGTCTCTTTTAATTTCTTTTTATTTCTATCCTCCTCATCCGTTCTCTCTGTCTGTCAATCATTCCTGTCACACACAGTTTGTTGAATATTGCTTTCTGGTATCCAGGACATTTGGGGTCGTGGTTTGGGCTTCTGGGCCGATGTCATGATTGTGTGTGTGTGTAGGTACAGGCATGGCTGATAGTGGTGGACCAGGGTCCAAGTAATGTTGGAGAGCAACTGAACAGAGGTCGAAAAAGTGTGTCTTCTAAACCTCTAGTCATGAACACAACGTCAGCTTCATTTACCCACTGGATAGTAAATATGTTTGTGATAATTCTTATATTATCCTCTACGAACGTCTCCTCTCTAGTCCAGTTATATCCTTGGCCTTTATATCACTTCTGTTCCAATATTTCCCATTCCCCTCTTCTCATATCTTCCATTCCCTCATTTTTATTTTCGTTTTTTCTCTCTCCTGACCTTCTCCCTTGTCCTCCTTATTTTTCCTCGGCTCTCTCTCTTCTCTTTCCTATCCAATCTATCACCCTCCCTCCTTCTCAACTCGTCCACCATTTTTCCAGTTATTACCTCTCTCCTTTCCTTGTACTTCTCTCCCCTTCCCTCCCCTTTTCTTTTACCTCTTTCTCCCATTTCAGATTCCTCCCCCTCCCCATTTCTCTTCTCTCATTTCCTCTATCACTCCCCATTCCCCTCCCCTCTCCTCTCTAATACTCTACATTCCCCTCCCCTCCCTCCTTTCCTTGTCCCCTCTCTCCTCTCCCCTCTTCTAAGTCCACTCTCCCCTCTTCTAAGTCCACTCTCCCCTCTTCCCTCTCCCCTCTCCCCTCTCCCCTCTTCCCTCTTCCCTCTCCCCTCTTCCCTCTTCCCTCTCCTTGTCCCCTCTCCCCTCTCCTTGTCCCCTCTCCACTCTCCTTGTCCCCTCCAGTCCACAGCCGTCCAAATATTCAGTAGAGGCAGTGTTGTCGGCCCACACCTGACCCTCTGGTTTCCTTCCAACCCTTCCCTCTCTCTTTCCCTCCCCTCTCTCTTTCCCTCCCCTCTCTCTTTCCCTCCCCTCTCTCTTTCCCTCCCCTCTCTCTTTCCCTCCCCTCTCTCTTTCCCTCCCCTCTCTCTTTCCCTCCCCTCTCTCTTTCCCTCCCCTCTCTCTTTCCCTCCCCTCTCTCTTTCCCTCCCCTCTCTCTTTCCCTCCCCTCTCTCTTTCCCTCCCCTCTCTCTTTCCCTCCCCTCTCTCTTTCCCTCCCCTCTCTCTTTCCCTCCCATCTCTTCCCATTCTCTCCCTTCCTCTCTGTATCCCTCCATCCGTCCCTTCCTCTCTCACTCCCTTCATTTCCCTTAGTCATATCATTATCTGTGTATAGTCACCACTGCTGATATTATATGCTATTTCTATATCAATCATCAATACACATCATCTTTTTATAAATAGTGTATAGATAGTACTTGGATTTATATTAATGGTATATACTTGTTTCTCACCCACAGGTAGGTAACGGTGACAAGAGTTTCCTGTAGTGAATGCAGATGTAAACAACGGAAGGTGAGTGTTAATAATATTGACTTGTCCACTTCAACTCTTGTACCCCGGGAATTCAAGTTCGTTTTATTTTATTATTATTATTATTATTATTATTTTTTTTTTTAAGGCCGTGTTCTTGCTTTGTAATTTCTAAGCGGGTGATTTGCTCATTATTGTACGTACACCCACTAACTTATTATTAGCAACCACACACTCGGGAATCAACATGGCGAAACAAACTCACTAAGAAGAGGTTTAAGAATGTCAGGGTGGTTAAGAATATATTATTAGGATCATAACTTCACATC
Source organism: Petrolisthes manimaculis (assembly GCA_034508575.1). Lineage (NCBI taxonomy): Eukaryota > Metazoa > Arthropoda > Malacostraca > Decapoda > Porcellanidae > Petrolisthes > Petrolisthes manimaculis. Next base: position 115,454 of record JAWZYT010003066.1, on the reverse strand, counting down.
AGTCCACGTTATTGATTTGAGGAAACTTTGTCCTGATTATTTGGTCAGTGTTTTCGTTGTTTGTAGGAGGCGATATTTCACAGCTGCATGTTTAAAGGCAGCTGAGTTATGACCTTTCATTTATTTTTAACTTGACTTAAAATAAATTAGGGGTCCCATCCCCACTTGTCACACGCGATGGTTTTGTTTGTTTGTGTATATATGTGTGTTTGTGCTGGTTTGCTTGTTGATGCGTCTTTGTGGGTATGTGTGTGTTTTGTGATGATTGTGCTTGTACTAGTTTGTGTGTGTCTGTGTGTGTTTGTTGGTGCTCTAGTAAGTCTGCCCTCTCACGGCTAAACCCCCCCAAACCACCACTCAACACGAAACGCAATTGTCGGTGAATTAAAAGACCAGTAACTCCTCTAAAACGAATAAAAAACACAACCACTACTGAGTGTGTTCTTCTGACCATAATTGGGATTAATCACTTGCCTCCTAAGTATTGAAAATTGCTTACTTACCGATGAGTGTCCCAAATGTGTCGCTTCATCATTTCTATTCACAATGTTTATCTCAGTACAGATGTTGGACAAGGTTACATAGACATTTGTGGCAAGTGGCAAGAACCTCCTTCCCCTTCTCAGTTCAACCTTCGCGTTGCCGGACATGGTTACATTAATTTGTTTTACTTCTTAAACCTTTAACTTAAGTGATGGATGTTTTCTTGTGACATCTTCGATCATTTGAATAAATAACCAAACCCTTGTTTATGGATTTACTAGACTTTTATCAAGCCTTTCGATAACACTAATGCTTCCTTTACGCAAATAGACAAAAAAAGTTTAGAATTACTACGAATAAACAAGAGATGGTAGCCAACATCAGAGGATAAAAATTAGATTATCAGTAAGTCCTTTTTTCTTCTGCTACTACGGAATAAGGATATTTCATGTTCACATACTGTACATTGTGCTATATTATATTTTTATGGTACATTATCTTTTATCCTCTATCCCTTTTAATTAATACTTTGCTTCTCGTGTTTATGTATTTCCTCCATTATTTTGTAAGCTGACTCTTTTGTCCCATCTATTATTCTTCCGTTATCTCGTTCCACGTGTAACTTTATTTCATTTCATTATCCAGATTCAATTACTTTCTTTAGTGTTTGTAAATATCGTCTATAGTTACCCATCTATCTTTACTTCATACATAGGTTTTAAGTTATATGATTTTTTTCCTTATTTGTTCCCATTCATGTTTTATCTCTATACCATTTCTCCTTTCTGTTTGAGAGGCAAGTGTGCTGGTGAGAGAGAGAGAGAGAGAGAGAGAGAGAGAGAGAGAGAGAGGATCTTAAGAAATCTTGGTGGGAATCACTATGTCAGGGATGTGTGTCTCTGTGTGTGTGTGTGTGTGGTAGATTGATTGCTACACCTCACTCCCTCTTACTCACTTCTTTGATTAATCTAGATCTCTTCTCTCCCTCCTTTTATCTCTTCCTATCTATCTAGTTGCCTATATCTAAATGTCTATCTATTGTATTTATCAATTTTATTTTCTGTATCTTATCTATCCTACCTTACCTATATATTTATCTAGTTACGTCTATGCCTGTCTTTGATACTTTTTGTCAGATATCACTCTAGAGCAGTGGTTCCCAACCGGGGGGAAATTTCCCCCAGGGGGGAAATTTGGATGTTTCAGGGGGGAAATTCTAGTCTGGAATTAAAATTCTGGAAATTATCAGTAGTTATGTAACGCCCGGGAGATGGTATGAAGGGGGAAATCTGGATGGTTGAATTAGGTGCAGGGGGAAATTACAGAAAAAAGGTTGGGAACCACTGCTCTAGAGTCTAGGTAGTTTTATCGTTCACTCAGTGTGGGAGAGATCGACTTATTTGCCTCCCTCCCTTTTCCTCCTCCTCCCTCTTTCCACCTCCTCCCCCTTTCCACCTCCTCCCCCTTTCCACCTCCTCCCCCTTTCCACCTCCTCCCCCTTTCCACCTCCTCCCCCTTTCCACCTCCTCCCCCTTTCCACCTCCTCCCCCTTTCCTTTTCCACCATTCTCTGTCTCTCTTCCTCTGTCTCTTCTTGTGTCTCTTCCTCTGTCTATATATCTGTATATGTCTATTTTTATTTATCCGTCTATATCTTCTTTATATATCTCTTCCCTATATATCTCTTCCCTATATATCTATCCGTCTATATATCTCTTCTCTATAATATATCTCTTCTCTATAATATATCTCTTCTCTATAATATATCTCTTCTCTATAATATATCTCTTCTCTATAATATATCTCTTCTCTATAATATATCTCTTCTCTATAATATATCTCTTCTCTATAATATATCTCTTCTATATATCTATCCGTCTATATATCTCTTCTCTAACCTCCCACTGAGCAAGCCGATGAGCGAGAGATTGATGTCTTTCTCACTCCACTCTCACCTCTCCCAATTTCCGCACTCTCTCTCTCTCTCTCTTTCTCTCTCTCTCTCTCTCTCTCTCTCTCTCTCTCTCTCTCTCTCAATAATACATGGACTAAAGAAAAGGAAACGGCAGAATATAAATAAATACCTAGGAGACCAACAGACGAGAAACAGGTTAACAAGGCATACACACACACACACACACACACACACACACACACACACACACACACACACACACACACATACACACACACACACACACACACACACACACACACACACACACACACACACACACACACACACACAATAATACCAACAGGAGGAAAGATGATAACAAAATAGCGAGAGAAAAGAAGAGAACAGCACAGAACACAATAACAGTAACACGACCACCAACATGCACAGTAAATGATAACACGGTGAGCAGAACTGAGCCCACAACACATACAAACACCCGCGCTCAGTGCATCGTTTTTGTTTTGTTTTTATATATATCAATCTCTCTCTCTCTCTCTCTCTCTCTCTCTCTCTCTCTCTCTCTCTCTCTCTCTCTCTCTCTCTCTCATGTATTGCCTATAGTAATGTGGGCAATGCTTACAGGGGTTTGGCGCCCCTTCGGCCCCAGCTATTAGCTTTCAGTTAAACTGTCCCTCTTTTCTTTTTATTTCCTTCCTGCTTGCTGTCATACCTCTCTATCACCTTTTTCTGGCGCTATAGGACCTCGATGTTGCGGCGCCTAATATCCATCAATCAAAAACAAATCTCTCTCATTCTCGTGGGTGTGGATTCTATGTAACTGACGATCTATGTAACACAATGTAGAGCACGCTCACTTAATCTCTCTCTCTCTCTCATATATTATTGCATTCCATTTATTACCATGGTGTTTGTACTTTTTAATTAATAATGTTCTAAATCACTAATATCCATCATTATTTTCATTTTCCATTACAATACTTCCCATCATTACCATCCATTGTTGAATCGGTACCCGTACTCAGTAACTCAATTATAATCGAACCATTACTATCTGATCATTAAGCTGACCTTTTTTTTTTATAGCTTCTGGAGTATCAGTATCACCTTTATTATCATCATTATCTATAAATGCCCCAACATCAAACCTATTACTGTCCTAATATTACTCAGTCTTTTCTCATATTATCTATTGAAGATAATACGAATCAATATAATAAGGAATTGTCTTCTATATTATTATTTTATTATTATTATTGTTATTGTTATTATTATTATTATTATTATTGTTATTGTTATTATTATTATTATTACAGCAGTCATTATTTCTTTGTCCTTTTTTCCTCTTAACATATAATGCAGAATATTTTGCCCACTGTCCCGTTATAACTCATCTGAATCATTGTATACTATTACTTCTTCTCTGCTTCTTTACTATATCATAAAGTATACTGACTGCTTCATATCACATTCATTCAATCAATCATAAAGTGCTTCAGCTCAAAATATACTTATGGCCTCACAACACATTCACTCAATCATAAAGTGAAAATCTATCATCTCACCTTCAGTGTCTTATAATCTCTCAAGGTAGCTTTCAAAAAATAGCAACTTCACCTCTCTTTTTATTTGTATTAAAATTTATAATACATATAAAATGGAGAGAGAGAGAGAGAGAGAGAGAGAGAGAGAGAGAGAGAGAGAGAGAGAGAGCGCAATATCCAGCCAGCATTGTACTTAAACACATAAACTAACTTGGATGCAGTAAAGACAATTTGATGTTGCCATTACTGCAGCTTTAGTCAATGGAAGATATGTAGCATCCCTTCCGTTCCCTCACGCAATAATTGGATTTTAGTCCCTGTGTGTGTGTGTGTGTATATATATATATATGTGTGTGCGTGTTCGTGTGCGTGTGCGTGTTTGTGTGTGTGTGTGTGTGTGCGTGTGTGTGTGCTTGCTTGATGCATGTAACCTCTCTGCCTGTGTGAATATGCGTGTGTAGGAGTGTGCGTGTGTTCAGATTGTGCGTGTTTAGTTGACAACATATAATTATACAGTATATCGATAGTTTTGTAACGAACACACGCTTAGGTCATAACGATTTTAAATAAATGTTGTATTATTATCATCAAGTGCAAGCAAACATCGAAATGGAATTAAATAGTAAAAAACAAATTACATATACTACGATATTTGAAGCAACGAAAATTTACAATAACACCAACAATAACAACGGTAAGAACTAAAATAAGGAAGAGAAACGATAATGGATATTGAAGGAACAAACTGAGGGAAACCTAGAATGGTCAGAACTGAGTGGAAATAAACTCTACGTCTGCTATTATAGCTTTCCTCTGTTCAACATTGATCACGGTGGTGCGATTTTACAGCCCAAAGGAGAGAGAGAGAGAGAGAGAGAGAGAGAGAGAGAGACGTGAGAGAAGTGAGGTGAGGTGTAGTGGCAGAGAGAAGTGGAGAGTGGAGGTGATACGGCTGGGTTAATCTGGGATAGGAGGAGCAACGACAATAACAATAACAAGGTAGAGCAACTGGTCTTGGTATTGAGGGAAGGGGGAAGGAAGGGAGGGTGGAAGTTAAGGGGTAAGGAAAACATGAAGAGGGACAGGGAAGGAAGGAAGGAAGGAGGAGGGACAGGGAGGGAAGGAAGGAATGAGGAGGGACAGGGAGGGAAGGAAGGAATGAGGAGGGACAGGGAAGGAAGGAAGGAGGAGGGACAGGGAAGGAAGGAGAGCGTGAGGGAAAGAGGAGGAGAGGAAGGCGAGATAGACAGACATCTAAACGGGGAAGGAGAGAGAGAAAAGTATAACAAAGTTGGATCTCTTTATCCACCAATTCTACTGGCAGTAGGAGCACGGATAACAACTCCCACCTAACCCTCAGATAAAGAGGTCCACGTTAGTAAGAAAATGTTGTTTGTATGGAAAGAAATGATGCAGTTTATCATTACGTTTATGTCGGTTGACGTGTTGGGGTTGCTGGTCTTTTAAGAACCACATCAACTGGAGCGAGAATATTGACACGCAACAGGAGTAGGTAAATAGGTAGGTAGGTAGGTAGGTAGGTATTGGAGTGTGAGAGATGGGAAGAGGAAGAGTGGGTGGTGGTTGGTTGGGTGAGTGGGTGGATAGTGGTGGAGGCTTGGTTGGGTGGGTGGGTGCATGTTTGATGGATGGTGGTAGATGCTTGGTTGGTTGGTTGGTTGGTTGGGTGGAGGCTTGGTTGGGTCGGTGGGTGGGTGGGTGGATAGTGGTGGAGGCTTGGTAGGTTGGGTGGGTGGATGGATAGTGGTGGAGGGTTGGGTTTTGGTGTGGTGGTCTCTGGACTCTGGTTAGTGCTATGGCTGTCGGTGGGGTAGACGGACGCGTTGGCTGTCTCGCTCTCTCCTACCTCTTTTTCTCTCTTACTCATTCACTCGCTCGCTCACATTCTCTCTCACGGGGGCAGCGTGAGGAGGCAAGAAGAGCTCGTAAGGAAGAAAACCAATACAGTACAGTGTGTGTGTGTGTGTGTCGGCTGTCGTTACTAGAGACGTCAAAAGCAAAGGCATGCGTCTCCCTACCTGTCGGAAGAAAAGATGATTATTTTTTACGAGTTAATGATAAAAAAAAAAGATAAATACAATAGAGAATGATGAATAGCGCCTACGTCTGTATTTCTATGTGTATGTTTGTGGACATATATAGCAACGCAAAAATATAAACAATCAAAGTAAACACGAACTACCTCTGATGTTACTTTTATTTTTTTTATATACAGTTATGAGAAAGTTTGAGTAAAAATCATTTCTAGTATCCAGTGATATGGAAAACTCATCACGTCACTCATTTGCATCAATTTAGGATTCATTGTTATTGCTGTACTGGTATTTGTTTACTTTTCAGTGTCGTGTTGATATAACTAATTAGTGTCAATAATGTTGTATCAATGCTGGTTTTCATTACTTTATGATTATATGATACACTAATTTGGTATGCAAATGAAGTGATGTTAACGCTGCTTTAAAAAACTCCACATTCATAATATCAAGGAGGTTATTTATTTACGTGTCAATTTTAATTATTCATATATTTTATTCGTGGAGTCTTTTCCCCTGTCACCTTGATCTCAGTGAATGAATGATGTAACACCGCTAGAGTGACTTCCCAGAAAACATGGCGTCATTCTCGTACATTGTGTTGAGTGGTTTGTTTACCTCATTCACGTACAGTATAGTGCGTTAGTCTCCTGTGGTTAGCGTCGTAAAGTGCGTTACGGTTGATGGCATAGGGGTGTGTTAAAATGGTGTGAGGTGCGTCAAAACAGTAACTTAACATCTCACACCTCTCTGACGTCACATTCATAATATACAGTGCCTTATTAGTTAAGTGCGTCAAGATGTGTCGGCAGTTCGTGTGCGTCATTATCGCTGTGCATATACAATATTTTCCTTATGATGTGTCTAAATACTGACATTATTTTCGTTAGGCTCGTCAGCGTATTGGTGTAATTTTCAAACAATTCATACAGCTGTTTTGGCATCATGCTCATGTAAATATCTCAAGGTGTATAGCTATGCGTTGTGCTTCACTGCCTAGACGTGTGTGTGTGTGTGTGTCTTCTGAGGTGTGTGTAAATAATAACTATATGCCGCATTGATGGTGATATTACTTATTAACTCTGTCTTGCTTGACGCTAATGGTTTTTGTTTTTCGTCACACATTTTCTTTAATTATTTTGCTTGTAAAGATGTATTGTTTTCAGAAGATGTTAGGGCGTCTTTGTTTTTTTACTGAACGTATCCAAGTTGCTAACCCAAAGTGGAAAGCCTGATAGAGTTAATTATAATTGAGACATCAGAACATTAATAAATTATATGACCGAAATATGGGCCAGAATTGTTCGAGGTAAATGATACACTATGACTTAATGACATGACCTGAATTCCTAAAACATTCATCAAGTGGACATTTTGAAATATCTTCAGGTAAAAGTGACTGAAAGTTATGTGCATACTGATTGTGTTCTGGAAAGCACCGGAAAGTGACTGGAATTTATAATTCTTATTCATTTGGTGGAAACACGTCATTAAAAGAACACCTGCACATGTGTACTAATTTGAGTATGAAAAACAACAACAAACTAATGAAACTCAAAGGAATTTTAAAGGGTAAACACACGCCATGATTTCTGGACAGATTTCCCAGCTTCCTATGTTTTTATTACTTTTCTCATCATTGGTAAGGTTGAATCAAGAACATTGACGTTTTTTAAAGTGAATGAATTTCAGGAGTACATCATTTCAGGAGATGGACGATCTTCGTTGTTCGTGTGACAGTATTTTGCTTCAATTTTGGTTTCAGACTCTGAACACATTTTCTGATGTACCGAAGGATAAGTTTAACCAGATATCATGTATAGTTTGTGTGTCTTTGAGCGACAATCCCTTTTTTTTTTTTGTTGTTGTATGTATTTGCAGCATGTATCCTAAAATTGCTAAAAGAAGCTTAACCTATTTTGTGCATTCGTATATAGGAAAACTTGAACCTATTTTGGCGGTTGTACAGATTTCTGCAAAGTATTACTTCCCTTTACATAGTTAATTACTTGTATATATAGATTTAATTTTTAGTTTTAACGAAAGCTACGAAGAAGGGATAAAGAAAATGTTGCACTGATCATAAACTCATATCCTCTTTCAGTCCTTCAGCAAAACCTCATTAGCCAGTGAGGTGTTGGAGCCACTTAGACCTCATTTTGTAATCGAGGACAAGAAATATGACTGACTACAGTAGCTTACATTTACCCTCTGACTGTCACTGATTTCTCCTTGCATAATTTTTTCATCTGGAGGTTATAGTGACACAAGTAATAATTTGACAGTGCTAGGAAAAAGATAATCGAATCTTTTATTCCTTATTGTCCGTAGATGTACTCAGGAAATTTGTAATACGGTAATTTGGAATTAAAATACCACTTTTAGCTTCGAGGTTAAAGTTCGTATGATTGAAATGTCATAAAGATATTGTGGGATAATAATATCATGCTCTGTGTAAAGGAATTACAGCACCTCTTCATTCAAATGTAGAAAGGTATACAAGGTGAGGTCAGAGGATTGTGGAATTGTGTTTGTAAGACGTTTGTTCATATAATTCAGGTAGAAATTTAGATTCGTTTTGTAAGGAACATTACATTAGAACCCATAAAGCCAGCCACAACAGGGTAAGGGCGGGACGAGCACGTAATTCTAAGGAGAGTTACCCTTAAAGATATTTAAAGCGGCCCATCAGTTTGCTCCAGTGAAAAGAATACGATGTTGGAGTAGAACGAAGGCAGGGAAGGAATTGAATTAAAATAAACCATTAGAATGACGGTACACAGGGAAACCGATAAAGACCCAAAACATTCGAACAATTACTGATATCGGACAGTTTTAATTATTAATGTGACCTTCGTTCTGTGGTCCAAAATGTTTTGATAAATTTTAGCATCTTTTTACTTTCATATGGTAATTTATTTGCTTGTTCATTAATTGATCCATTCTTTTATTTTATGGTTAATGTGGCAGCACGCCTGTTTACTCGGAAAATGTCAGGATTAAAGGGGGGGGAGGAGGTTGTAACCCATATAAAAAAATATTTCAGGGCCTAAGCTTCTTAAAGGAAGGAAAAAGAAAGTATAATGAGAGAAGGTTACGGTACAGTGTTGCAGTGAATCATGAAAAAAACCGCACTCTTATCTTGTCACTCTAGGGATGGATAGTGAAAATGACGACCAAGCAACCACCAGTAAGAGTCGAGCCCTAATGTTCTGTATGTCACTATCAAGATGGAAGTAATTGCACTACTCAAAGGAGAAATCAGCCTTTTCACTAGTGGTAATTCCCCTACTCCCAATCCCCCTCCCCCTCTCCCCCTCCCCCTCTCCCTCCTCTTCCCCCTCTCCCTCCCCCTCTCCCTCTCCCTCTCCCCCTCCCCCTCCCCCTCCCCCTCCCCCTCTCCCTCCTCTTCCCCCTCTCCCTCCCCCTCTCCCTCTCCCTCTCCCCCTCCCCCTCCCCCTCCCCCTCCCCCTCTCCCTCTCCCCTTCTCCCCTCTCCCCCTCCCCCTCTTTCCTCCCCACCCTCTCCTTCTCCCCCTCCCCCTCCCCCTCTCCCTCTCCCTCTCCCTCCCTCTCTCCCTCTCTCCTCCTCTCCCCCTATCCCCCACTCCCCTTCTCCCCCCTCTCCCCTCTTCCCCTCCTCCCTCTCCCCCCTCCTCCCTCATCCCGTCATTGGTGGCTATGAAGGCTGTCTTGGGTTATAGAAATGTGTTAAGAATTACACATTATAAATCATGAGGAGGAGTTAATAAATTATTGTTCGGAAACTATATATTGGGTGAGTTTTATGCGAATAGTTAAAATATATATTTATCTCTGGACATTTTCTCTTGCAACTTCAATTACTTCATCCAATTAAACTGCCTTGACTACTGACGGACACTAACTTTATACGAGTGATGCAATGAACGCATCTGAAGATTTGATTCATTAGTCAAAATTCCTTTCATTAAGATAAGAGAGCAAAGGAATTTCTTCAGGGAGCTTTACCACACTGTGCAGTATATATATGCATTACTGATGTAGTGAATATTGTGTATACCTCAGACGTAAGTTCACCAATATATTCAGCAAATGTTCTAATCGACTTCTTGGTAGACATAACACTATTGACAGCCCAGGGAATAAAACATACAAATAGGAACACGTAAGAATAAAATGTACCCTGGATCAACCTTGCCCTGGATGACAATAAATCATAAAGGTTCGAGTTCTATTACTGTCAGCTTCGATTGATCTAAGACTAATCTCACTTTTGGTTTGTGGTTTTATATTTTGGGCAACATATTTTCTGCTGCATTATATATATAAAAATAGTATGGCTCTCAACTTTGTCGCTCACTGAACTTTACTGTGCTGTTTATAGGTTCATGTTGCTGACAGGGAAATATACAAATAGGCTAAAGGGCGAGGGTTGCAACTAATACGAAAAGTGCTCGAAAACATCTGGATAATCTACCATCACTTATTATGGTTGTGTGTCAGCGGGAACTCTCTTTGAAACTACCGATGCCTCTGTTCAACTTTCCATGAACCCGTAATCAGATACCCACCCGATACCAAGCGAGCCAGATAAGCCGTGGTGTCGTGTTTGCTTGCTTGCTTGCTTGTACAGTGTTGGTCAAAAGGCCTGGAAAAACAACTCGCCCGATCTATACACTGGAGTAAAAAATATTAAGAATCACTGTCGGAATAATGTCCTGACAACTCGACTACATTCATTTATTTGCTGTGACGATGAAGTGTAAGAATATCCAAGAGGCGGGCAATGAATGGTGATCACTGATATATGAACGGCTGTATAGGTAGATGTTAGTGATGTGGACTCATTGTGGTGTGATCGTGAAGGCCATAATATTTCTTGTATATTAAAACTCAGTAATGTACAAAGGCTTCCATCGCCTCTTGTGTTTGTTGGTGAGGTGTGAGATTCATGGTGTCGTAAATGGGACGCAGTCGACGTTTTTGTTGATTATGAAGCCAGTGATGTATAGGTTCTTGAAGGTATTTTAGTCTATAACCGACGCTATAAATCTCTGGGTTCACCATCATCAGGTAAGAAGGCGACAGAACCTTTCACCTCGCTAAAATATGTATACTCTTGCATAAAGGGGTTGAAAGTATGTATATCCTGGCAATGGGAAATAAATTTGCGTTTACATTTATACATTTTGTTCACTGCAGTACAAATGTTCGGACAATCAGCAAGGCGTATTCATCAAACAGAAAAATTACATACAAGGATATTATTATTAAGAAGATTTCATTGTTATATTATATTTGTTTTTTATAGCTTTACCTGAAGACTCGTCAATAGCTAATACAATAACGTTTTCAATTTAACCTCGCTAAAACTCGAGAATAATTGAATCTAAATGGCAGGATCCTATATATATATATGTAGCCAATATACTTGAGTTCCAAGTTTATACTGAAAAAATGATTTGGCTTGACATTGAGGTCAGTGACGTGTTGGTGTTTGTGTAACCTCAGACGCCTTACGCACTTCACCTGACCACACATAACAACATGCACACATCAGTCCAATATACTGCAGTCACTAGCAAAAATTCTCACCAACACTCCTTTGCTTTTATCACCTATAGAAAGTAGGTGTTAGTTTTGCTTTCCTTTATTCCTTTTGCCTTTGTTTTGTATCTGTGTCAATTTCTTTGTGGTGGGTCATAGAGTTAACATGATTGGGATTATTTACCTTGAATAATAGCGGTTTTCTCGTCATTTGTTAAACAGTCTTGTGTTAGTGTTAGTGTTGTTGTTGAAGTTCCTCAAGCAGTCTGACCGAGTAGCCCCGATGTGTTAGTGTTGTTCTACAGTACGTATAAGTTTTGGTTTCAGGCAGGCTGATGCACAAACACATTGGCAGGAATCAGGAACGTGCTATCAGGGACCCTGTGATATAATCGAAATATTGGAGGTAAATGAGTCTTTCAGAAATTGCCACGAAATACCACCTATAGGAAAGGAGCTTGTTTCGAGGCAAAGTCAGGAGGAATCAGAAGCCTCCAATTCTCATACACGATCACAGGGCCCTTAATTCTTCTTGACCCCCAATAATTTTTTTTATTTGTGAACCAGTTGGAACAGAACTCACAGCCTTTAAGTGGTACGTCATGTTTGTTACACTGGAGTGCCATGATTCCTCCAAAGTATGCCAGGTAACAGGACCAGATGAAAAAAATAATGGTGTTCTGTTGCTTGGAATAGTTTGTAGGAATCAGTTGCTCCAGATTTGCCAACACTGTACTTCCACCTTAAACTAAATAATTCAATTCACTTAAATAATTGTAGTGATTGGTCTCAGTGTAAAGAATATTTGATCATGAACGGTTAAAACCCTACTGAATTATTGCTTACATTAATTAACTTGGTACTAAATATCGGAGTGGAATGTGTCGTATGAATAAAATCGTGTTTGATATCGAAGAATTATTATTATTATTTTAACCACCGGCGCTCAGAGGCAGTATAAATTATATATTTTTATGGAAGTCTACACTAAATTCGGTAAAATGTATATATTCTATTAATACCCAAGAACGTTCACAAAAATGAGTAATCTCTGCCATTCTTCCGTCGTGGCAACTAATTAATTTTGATACTTTAAAAGTCATCAAAGCGCATCAAGCTTGTTATAATGCCAGTGGAAAAAAATTAAGCATTATTCAGTATATACTCGGGTGGAAGATTATGTTAACACTCTCGGGCTTGTCACTCAGGATGCCAAATATAAAGGTGCCAGTTGATTGACACCACCGAACACACTACATTCGGATTACACTATACACTTTAAAATAATACAGTGTACATCTTTTTAATACACTGTGTATTTTATATAATCTGTACATTTCGTATAGACTATATTTTAAACACACTGTATATTCTGAACACACTGTACGTTACTTTCTGAACTTGCTGTACATTACGTCCTGAACACGCTGTACATTATGAAGACACTATATTATTGAGAAAGAGAACAAGTGAAGTAAAGGTAGAGATAGCTTATGAGAGGTATGGGCATGTAGACATGGAGAAAAAGAGGGGAGGTCAGAATAGTGGTAGGCAGAACAGAGCAGAACTATAGGAAGGGTAGGGAAAGGCAGGGCAGGGCAGGGCAGGGCAGGGCAGGGCAGGTCATGACAGGGCAGGACAGGGCAGGGCAGGGCAGGGCATGGTAAGGCAGGACTAGGAGAGGCAGGGCAGGTCATGATAAGGCAGGATAATATTAATAGAGGTAGGGAAGGGCAAGAATAGGAGGGGTAGGGCAATGTATGACAGGGCTGGGGTAGGCAGGGAAGGACAGGTCAAGGTTGAGGTAGGCAGAGCAGAGCAGGACAGGGCAGGGCAGGGCAGGGCACACCCGGTGACGCGTGTGCTTAAAAGCTCACCATGCCTCGCTCAATACGTCTGGTGAGAAGAAAAGGCTGTCACTCGCAGGGCTCTGGGTAGTGAGAGAGAGAGAGAGAGAGAGAGAGAGAGAGAGAGAGAGAGAGAGAGGAGGGAAGGATAAGATAAATAAAGAGTATGTATGTGAAGAGAGAAAGAGAAAGGAGGGAAGGTTCGGGTAAATATAAAGAAAGGATGTGAGGTTGTTTGCCTTGATGGGACAAACTCAGGTCTTTGTTGTCCAAGGAAGAGCAGGAGGAGGAGGAGGTGGAGAAGGAGATGATTTGTATAGGCTTCAGTATATTGGGCTTAACGAGTACAGGCTTCATATATAGATTTAAGAAAAAAATGTAGGCTTTTATAATATCCATATGAGGTTTATAGGTTTCAGGTAATTAAGATATAATATTAATCCTTAGATTCCGGCATAAGTTTCAACTGTGTAGGGTTCCGATATTGGGTTAAGGAGTGTACACAGGAATCTCTCTCTCTCTCTCTCTCTCTCTCTCTCTCTCTCTCTCTCTCTCTCTCTCTCTCTCTCTCTCTCTCTCTCTCATTAAGTCTAGCCATCACTCCTCACACATTCCTAGTGAGCATGTACAGTCGCGAACCAAAGTTTCGCACCCTCCTTGGCTGACAGGAAGGCGAAGACTGTGTTAAAGATATGCTGAACGATCGGACAAACTGGTGTATCGGGTTGGTAATGAGACAGTGTGAGGTTCATTTTCCAAGACTTTCGGTTTGTGGTTTGTGAAAATGAACCTCGCACTGTTTCGTTACAAATTCGAAACACCAGTTTGTCCCATCGCTCAGCATATCTGTAACACTGTCTTCGCCTTCCTGTCAGCCAAGGGGGGTGCGAAACTTTGGTTCGCGACTGTACAGCCACAGTATAAAATTTTGTTGAATCGCATTTGCGAAGAACTGAAGCTTTTCTTTAAAAACAATAGTCTGAACCAGCAGACCGAATTTAGCATATATATAAATGCGTCACCTGACTCATCTTCCATTAGTATTTAAACATCACATTCATTTATACACCCTTTACAAGTGTCACAACAACAACACACACTGAGTGGGAGCGATATTTTGTTGTCCAGTTTACAGACACGAACATTTATTTCCGCTTCTCCACATGTTTGCTAAGACTCGGTAGAGGCCTATAATGTATTTGCATATTCAAGAAGGAAAACTGCATAAATACTTCATGTTTATAGTAATAAAAGACAATGAATTCTGTATAGTATTTTATAAATAGCCATTAGTAATAATAAGCTTTTTGGTGAATTGTATTATGATTAACACCAGACCGTTATTTCTTATGTCAGAGGGAAACATTTTTGTTGTCTAATGAGTAACACTTATTTTAATTAACACATACTCAACCACGTTTTATATATTGTACATTACCGTCAGCATCATCTATGGAGTGAAATCTTTGGTTTTTATTTTGCCCTCCAAACATTGCATAAAATTCATTCCTTTTCAAATGTACATCCACAATTAAATAACCACCAACACTTTCCTTCCATCGTGCTAGTACATCAGTATCATATCAAATCATAATCTTACAACACCTTATGTGTCTACTCAACCCCGTCAATTTTTATTATGAGGTGTTGCAAAATCATACATGTGTTCTTTATTACCAAAATATTTACTAAGATAAGAAGAAAGTGTTGCAGAATATTTGATTGTGGCTGTACCAAGATAGTCTGTCTCCAGGTACAGTTTGCAGGAGTCAGTAGCTCTCCACCTCGACCAAACAGCTTACCTCTTTAAAATGAGACACAGAGAACACAGTCGTTCATGCCAAGACAACTACTCCCCTTTATGGTACCTTCTTCATCCCCATCCACACCACGTAGCTCAGGAACCTACACGTGTGCTGGCTATAGGTGTACAGTACTGCCAAACACACGAGTCCAGATGCACAGTACTGCCAGAAACATTAGTCCAGTTGCACAGTACTGCCAGAAACATTAGTCCAGTTGCACAGTACTGCCAGAAACATTAGTCCAGTTGCACAGTACAGCCAGAAACATTAGTCCAGATGTACAGTATTGCCAGAAACATTAGTTGTGTTTGTTACCACTACTGGTCAGTACACTAGCTTGGCTTGTCGTCGTGAAATTTCCACCTCTTTTCCATGGTTATGAAACTGCCAATTCATATTATTAATTTCTACTAAAGGTTATCTAGTATTTATACCTGAAAACTGATCAAATTGCTTAATTATGCAAATAAGATCATAAAAATTTAATCTTTGCACGAGATATCCACACCATTTTATTAAATACCCTTACGAATTTATAGTTCCTTTTCATTACGGATTACATCTCGAAATTAATGGGACTGGATCACGTTCAGTACGTTCTAATTAACAGTGTATGTCACCAGGAGACTGATAGGTCCCATTAGTCATGTCAGCTCCAGGCTTTAAGGCATCAACTCCTTCAGCTGCTGGTATGACAGGGAAGGTAATTAAGGGAAGTAATATGTTATGGGAAAACTTGAACCAACCTCTTCCAACCTCTGATATAAAACACACTCCTTTGCCTCTTCTGGATGGATTCTCTTACCTGGTTTGGTTTGGAGGAATCAGTAACAATCTAGTTTCCTACATCAGATTTCTCCTCGCGATGGTGGGCTTCCGTCAGTAGGAAAATTCGCTTTTTGATTAACGTTAAACGATATATGATATAGTAATCTTATCAGTTTTTGAGTTTCTATCTCTTATAATCGAATAGTCATATAAATATATATAATTTAAAGTGTACATAGAACATTATTTTCTTAAATTAATGCCGTTTTTCATAAATCCTAGTACGTTATTTGCCACAAAGTAAAATTTTTAATGATCTTGGAAATTATTTTGTTCAGTAAAAAGACAAATGAGTCTGAGCGAACGTCATTACCTAATCTACATAATTAATCTTCATAGTAAATTTTAATATCTGAGTAATTAATGTTATAACAACACGACATTTATATACATATTAATAATAGCAAAATAACGGTAACACTGCAAAATAGACTAATTATTGATAGAAAAACTATTGCTATCTATTTTATAACACACAGACAGGCAGGCCAATTTGTGGGCAGTTAGCGAGATAAAATATTAAATGACGGCAACTTTTTTAGCCCTAATAATTAAACACGGTATCGCACACAAGCACGAACGATAATATAACGCTTCCATTTAAGGGGATAGTATACATATGGTACATTGCAGAGACTTGATGCCTCCAAAACATGACAAGAAACAGGACTACATGGATAAAGGTAATGGTGGCCTGTTGCCTGGAATAGTTTGGAGGAATCAGTTGCTCTATATATAACGACTCTTTAGGGCCTCGTCACACGAAGAAGAATACAGCATAATGATTCGACCGGAAAAATGACAAATGAAGTCGGATATAGTTGTAGTCCTCCGATTTACTTCTCACACAATGGGCAAAATAATCCCGAGTCTAGGAAACTTTTAATTACATTCAGCTACTGTAGGTTTTGTATGACGGGGTATAATTTTGCCATTGAATCGAAGGTTACTCATTCCTCTAAAGTATGCTACAAAAGTCCTTATGTCATTGAATCGGAGGCTAGAAATCCCTCCAATGTATGCAAAAAAAAAAAAATTCCTAGTGTCTTGCATCATAGAATAGTTAAGAGATATCAGTAGTCTGCAATTTGCCAAGAAGATCTTTACTTCTCAATCTGGAAATAAGCTAGCCATTTATTTTTCATCCCCGCAAAGAACCGATTGGATTCTTTGCAAACAGGAGGGATTCAAGTTAGTCAGTGGTAATACCGTATCACTGTAAGACATTTTGGTGCATGACTGACTCACAGGTGTCATTTCGTCGACTAGCTTAAACACACACAAATACACACTCACTCTCACACACTCTCTAACTTTCACACTCTCTAACTCTCACATTCTCTCACTTTCACACTCTCTAACTCTCACATTCTCGGCTAATGTAATGTTAAGGGACCCTGTGATGTAATAAGAAAATTGGAGATAAATGAGGCCTTCAAATATTGCCACGAAACACCACCTATATTGAAGGAGGTTGTTTCGTGGCATAGTCAGGATGAATCGGAAGCCTCCAATTTCCATACACGAACATAGGGGTTTATATTGACTTTTCCAAGAAATGGGACACATTAATTAACGTAGTATATTTCGTCTGTTTCTTAGTATAGTTTGGAGGAATTGGTGGTCTTTAGTGTGCTGACAGTATTTTACCTTCTTAATTAAATCGTACATCTGTATAATAAGTACAATGATATGAAGCTGGGTCGTATGAGTCAGTGAAAACGGTCTATAAATGTTTGAATCTTGAACATTTGAATATTTAATAAACCTCACATGTGGGTCATCTCGTCAAGGAGGTTAATAATAACATGTTACA
Source organism: Petrolisthes manimaculis (assembly GCA_034508575.1). Lineage (NCBI taxonomy): Eukaryota > Metazoa > Arthropoda > Malacostraca > Decapoda > Porcellanidae > Petrolisthes > Petrolisthes manimaculis. The sequence continues at coordinate 97,632 of JAWZYT010003066.1, read as the reverse complement.
TTATCAGGGTCGGGTGAGGCAAGCCTAATTTTAATAAGATTTATTTGCGCTTCAGGGTGTCACTAGCTTTTGGTGAATATGTCTGCTTAGCCCTAAAAATTATGTCGCAAAACAACAGATCCCCCATGTATTTGTTGATTGTAGTGGTTTGTGTTCTGGCACAGTTTGGAAGGAATCAGTAACTCTTCAAAAATTTACCCAAAACATATGAATGAACTCTTTCAGGTATACTGTATCCTGATGCACAACGCTGGGCATTCACTCTCCCTTTCAAAACTATATAAAAAAATACGGTAATTGCCAGTCTTCTGCCTCTAATCATCATCATCATCGTCCTTCTTCATGTTTCCATCTCTCTTTCACTGCTCTCTACATTTTTTTCTTCCTTTTCCCTTTTACCGTCCTCCTCCTTTCTCATTCATCCCTCTCATCCTTACATAAATCTGTACTTTCTCTCTCTTTCCTTCTCTGTATACAAAACGCTGAAGGATAAACGTACCAGATATTAGGATAAGCTTGGTGTGATATATTCTAACAAATATTCGATGACGTTTTTGGGGATATGTTTATTGTTTCTTTACACTGCCATAAAACGACTCATATTAATACACTTGGTTTTGAGATACAGCTTGGACATTATCAATACCATCCTATTCTGTTTGTCCACAATTAATGGCCCACTCTAATCTAATCTACTGCGGGTCATGAGTTAAATAATGACAACGAGGCACCTTTCTCTCTCTCTCAGCTGCCCATAGATTATTCCGTATCATTATCTTAAAGGACCATCTGCTGTGAGCGAAATACAGAGGTACTGTTCGTCTAGACTGTGCTACAAAAATAATCCTCCACTCGTATACTGATGTAGCCAACTACTAGTAGTCTGATTCTTGGCATCGTTAGTTGGAGCAATCGGTAGCCTTCACATTCGCCCACAACAGATGACTTCCTTAGTAACCTTTGTCAACCACACACACTTTCAGAAGATGTTAAAGAAACTCCTCCCTAAGTCTGCATGGTACAATTCCCAAGGGCACTCTGTTATGTCAATCAATAACCTATGTCAACATGGACTATTTTAGCTCAGAGTCCATGAATTTATGAAAGTGTGAGTGAGCAGGTGGAGTGAAACTGGAGCACAAGTGTGTGTATTTTATCAGCGGGAGGGAGAGGGGGTGAGATAGGTGTAAGGATAAGGTGGGGAGTAGCATGGGTGTGGAGGGGGAGGTGGGGAGTAGCATGGGTGTGGAGAGGGAGGTGGGGAGATGGAGGGGGTTTGGGGGAGTAGCATGGGTGTGATGTGGGAGGTGGGGAGTTGGATGAATGTGGAGAAGGAGGTGGAGAGTTGGAGGGGGAAGAGGGGAGTTGCATGGGTGTGGAGAGGGACGTCGGGTCTGGGGTATGTATTGAGATGGATGTTAAGAGGAACGAATGAGTGAAATGAGTGGTAAATGAAAGGAGAGAAGGCGTGAGAATAGGTGATGGATGAAGGTAGTATGCAAAAAGGCTAAGTAGAAAAGGTTAGCGGGGAGAGGATAATAATATGAAAGAGGATTGAGGTAAATAAGAGAAGACATAAAAGAGAGATTGAGTATAGATATATTAAGATTGGGAAAGGGAGATGGGTTTGGTGAGCCAGAGTTAATTGAGTTAGGTGTTTAGACAGGGTTCAGGGAAGTAAATAAAGGGCTAGAAAATGACTGAAAATTGAGAGGGATGATGATGAGATACAACACAAAGAAATACAGATGATCTAGAGAAGGTGTAGTTGGTTGATATTGGTTGATAAGTGAACATGAGTGAAAACTATCAGGTGCACTGAGTTAGTTGGTGGGTTGGTTGGTGAGGTGAGGTGTACTGGGAAGGGTATGAGGGTGAAAAGTAGGTCGGAGCATGTGGTAGGGATGTAGTAGATGAGGAGGAGGAGGAGGAGGAAGGGGAAGTAACGGAGCTGAAGGTAGGTAAACACATAGGTGCATCTGGCATGTATGTATGTATGTGTGTGTGAAGGGTGATGGAAGGGAGGTAGATTGATGGATAGAGATGTATTGATAAGCAAGTTAATCAAAGTAAAAAAACAAATAAGTACACGCTGTAACATGTAGTCTGTCTCCCTCACACACACACACACACACACACACAACAGGGAATCTGAATCGGTATAATCAGCTTGCTTGCCTTTGAAGACGCTTGCTGTGAGTTCGATCAAGATGGTGATGAAGGGAAGGAGGGGGAAAGGGAGACGGTGAATGGAAGAGGGAGAGAATGAGAGTGTAAGGGATTGAGGGAATGAGAGGGAGAGAGAATTAGAACACATAGGATTGAGGGAACGAGGGAGGAGGGGGAAGAAGGATATAAGAGAAGGGAGAAGGGAGAAGGATATAAGAGAGAGAAGGGAGGAGGGGGAAGAAGGATATAAGAGAAGGGAGGAGGGAGAAGGATATAAGAGAGAGAAGGGAGGAGGGGGAAGAAGGATATAAGAGAAGGGAGGAGGGAGAAGGATATAAGAGAGAGAAGGGAGGATGGGGAAGAAGGATATAAGAGAAGGGAGGAGGGGGATGAAGGATATAAGAGAGTGCATATGGGAAAGAAAGGAAAGAGTGAAAATGAAGTTGAGGTGAAAGAAAAAGTTTGTATAGGAGTGAAAGGAAAATAAATTACTATGGGAAAGAGGATGGAGGGAGGAATAATAGTGTGTGGCAGCGAGGAACAATAAAACTCCTTGTTATGTCTTAAGATCCCAGGTGGGTTGTCTGTTTGTATAGGAGTTAGTGAGGGGCTTAACTAACACATCACCTGGGTACTCATTATACAGCCTACTAACCCACCTGGGAGAGAGATAATCAGAGTTACGTAACATACAGGAGTTTACAGCGTATTGGACGTGTGCGTGTGTATATATATATACCTGAATGTGTGTGTGTGTATACCTGAATGTAAGTGTGTGTGTGTATACCTGAATGTAAGTGTGTGTGTGTGTACTTGAATGTAAGTGTGTGTGTGAGTGTCTGGAAAGGGAATGTATGTGAGAGCGTTAATGTGTGTACATGTGTGTATAAATGTATCTACAGTGTGTGTGTGTGTGTGTGTGTGTGTGTGTGTGTGTGTGTGTGTGTGTGTGTGTGTGTGTGTGTGTGTGTGTGTGTGTGTGTGTAGGATGCCACCTTCATTATGGCCATCTCATTAGAGCCAGGTATTCAGGCGAGGGCCGTTTACAAAAAAGAAAAAGAAAAAGGAAAAATATATTCCCGTGAAATCCAAGTGTGTGCGTGTGTGTGTGTGTGTGCGTCACCGCTCCCACCACCACTGTATCCTTATTTCAGTTATTTGGTCTTTTTCTTCTGTTTTTCCCTCTTTCTGTTTTTCCCTCTTTCTGTTTTTCTCTCTTTCTGTTTTTCCCTCTTTCTGTTTTTCCCTCTTTCTGTTTTTCCCTCTTTCTGTTTTTCCCTCTTTCTGTCTTTCCCTCTTTCTGTCTTTCCCTCTTTCTGTCTTTCCCTCTTTCTGTTTTTCCCTCTTTCTGTTTTCCTTCTTTCTGTTTTTCCCTCTTTCTGTTTTTCCCTCTTTCTATTTTTCTCCATTCTTTTCTTTATATTTCTATTCATCTTTCCTTTTTTCTCATATTTTCTTTCCTCTCCTGCCACTCCACCATTATTTTCTCCTTCCTTATCATTTCTCCTTTCTCATTTCTTTTCTCCTTCCTTATCTTTTATATTGTCTTTCTCATCCTTTTCAAACACCCCCTTATTTTATTTTCCCTATTTTCTCTTCTCTTCTCTTCTGTGTCTGTATCATCATCGTCCTCCTTCTTCATGTTACTAAGAATGGTGTTGTTTCGTTTACTTACTTAATAGTTTGACACACTATTAAGAGGGTAATTCTCTTTTGGTACATTGGAGTGCCTTGATTCCTCTAAACTATGATAGGAAACAGGACCAGAAGAGCAAAAATAGTGGTGTTCTGTTGCTTTGAATAGGTTGGAGGATTAAGTTGCTCCAAATATAGCAACACAACACAAAACTTCCCCCCTTAAGTTGCTGTGTTTGTATATCTATATTTATATATCTATATTTATATAAAGCTCACTCACTTCCGCTTTTGGACACCTGACTCTATTTTCATCCGTCGTTCTAGAAACACCTGTCAATCATATTTATCAGGCATCAGTTTCGCTTTTCTAACCACACCTGCGCCCGAGGTGTGTGTGTGTGTCAGTCGGACTGTCAGTCGGACTGTCAGTCAGTCAGTCAGTCAGTTCGTTGCTTCGTTGGTTCGTTGCTTCGTTCGGTGGTTGGTTCGTTACTTCGTTCATTCGTTCGTTCGTTCATTCGTTGCTGTTTATAGACTTGTCTCTTCCTCTCCTTCCTCCCGTCTTATCTTTCCTCTCTCCCTCTCTTCCTCTCCTTTCGTTATATTGTACTAGACTTTCCCTCACCCTGTATACTAGTTTACATAGCTGAATCAAGCTGCCTTGATAGGAACAACAAAGCTATTGCTGTTTGAATGATCTTTGTATATCATTGCATTCCCCACCCCTCTCCACCTCCAACCCCTCCTCCCCCTCCTCCCCTCTTTTTCCTCCACCTCTCCAATCTTTTTCCTCCCCAATCTTTTTCCTCCACCTCTCCCATCTTTTTCCTCCACCTCTCCCATATTTTTCCTCCACCTCTCCCCTTTTATACCATCATCGGAGTGCAGTACAATCGCGGCACATAATCCTTGACTAGACTCCCCCCTTTCACCCTGATCAAGAACTATGTGCCTCGACTGTACATCTACTTTCTCTCACCACTGCACCTAGGCTAGTCTACTCCTCGCTCTTCCTCTCACCTCCCCTTTCATTCCTTATCTTTTTCCACATCTCCCTTCCTTTCTCTTACTCGTGATTAATCCTTGTCCTTCATCCCTCTCCCCTCCCCAATCTATCTTCTCCTCCTCCTCCTCCTCCCCTTCCCCCTTCACTTTTCCTTGCATACCCATCGCCATTTCACCTTACTATATATAAAACATATTGTGATTGAGGCAGGTAGGATGGTGAGTGAGGCAGGTAGGATGGTGAGTGAGGCAGGTAGGATGGTGAGTGAGGCAGGTAGGATGGTGAGTGAGGCAGGTAGGATGGTGAGTGAGGCAGGTAGGATAGTGAGTGAGGCAGGTAGGATGGTAAGTGAGGCAGGTAGGATGGTGAGGGAGGCTGGTAGGATGGTGAGTGAGGCAGGTAGGATGGTGAGTGAGGCAGGTAGGATGGTGAGTGAGGCAGGTAGGATGGTGAGTGAGGCAGGTAGGATGGTAAGTGAGGCAGGTAGGATGGTAAGTGAGGCAGGTAGGATGGTGAGTGAGGCAGGTAGGATGGTAAGTGAGGCAGGTAGGATGGTAAGTGAGGCAGGTAGGATGGTGAGGGAGGCTGGTAGGATGGTGAGTGAGGCTGGTAGGATGGTGAGTGAGGCTGGTAGGATGGTAAGTGAGGCAGGTAGGATGGTAAGTGAGGCAGGTAGGATGGTGAGTGAGGCAGGTAGGATGGTAAGTGAGGCAGGTAGGATGGTAAGTGAGGCAGGTAGGATGGTAAGTGAGGCAGGTAGGATGGTAAGTGAGGCAGGTAGGATGGTGAGGGAGGCTGGTAGGATGGTGAGGGAGGCTGGTAGGATGGTGAGTGAGGCAGGTAGGATGGTGAGTGAGGCAGGTAGGATGGTAAGTGAGGCAGGTAGGATGGTGAGTGAGGCAGGTAGGATGGTAAGTGAGGCAGGTAGGATGGTGAGGGAGGCTGGTAGGATGGTGAGGGAGGCTGGTAGGATGGTGAGTGAGGCAGGTAGGATGGTAAGTGAGGCAGGTAGGATGGTGAGTGAGGCAGGTAGAATGGTGAGGGAGGCTGGTAGGATGGTGAGTGAGGCAGGTAGGATGGTAAGTGAGGCAGGTAGGATGGTGAGGGAGGCTGGTAGGATGGCGAGCCAGAAAAGTAAAAGAAGAAAGGTATGACCCGGCAAAGGAAGGCAGGAGGGCAGGTCGGGCACTGATGTAGGCAGGAGAGAAGGACTAATATATCAAGGCATCAATGATTTGGAGATACAAGTATTTACACCTCATATGGAAGAACAGTCATTATCATATATTTGTACACAAGATTCGACATTGTCTAACACAACACAAAGAGTATTGTTGCGACACTCATTTCTGTGATAGTTACTGTGACTATACTTTCATTGTTGTCAGAGGACTGGAAACGTCGACAACAAATACTGGAAACAGAACATAGAATTAAAGGTGAACTGCTGTCTCAGAGAACTCTTAAAGGACAATGTGATCGTGTAAAAGAATTGGAGGTTTCTGATTCCTCCTGACTATGCCACGAAACAATCTCCTTGCATATAAGTGGTGTTTCGTGGCAATATTTGAAGGACTCGCCGACCTCCAATTATATGACTACATCTCAGGGTTCCTTAAGCATCTGAATACCAAGGGATCTACCATAGTCTCTGGATGATAAGAGTTACTGATCTGTTATTCGTGAGTTTAAGTGAACCGTTTGTGTGTTTGTGAACTGTGTGTGTTAAAGAGAGAGAGAGAGAGAGAGAGAGAGAGAGAGAGAGAGAGAGAGAGAGAGAGAGAGAGAGAGAGAGAGAGAACTGCGTAGGTATGTAATATGTATGTCTCTTTAGGCAATGTTCTTGATGTGCGTTTGTGTATCTCTTTTTATTTACTTTCGTGTATCTCTCCCTGTTCCCTGTGTTTGTGAGATTACTTATGGGTGTGTGAGTCTGATTGTTTCATGTACTGTATACATTCCCTTATGAAAGAACATCTGTGTGAAGTTTAGGAAATTAGGAATATATGTGTGTATCCTTTCATTTCTACATAATACAATATAATAGTGAGACTCTTTGTGTATATGCGTGTGTACATGATGAATGGGTGTGTCAGCTTTGTGAGTCCCCGTGTGTGTGTGTGTGTGCGAAAGTGTGTGTGTGTGTGTGTGTGTGTGTGTGTGTGTGTGTGCGAAAGTGTGTTTGTGACATGCCTGGCGGTAGTGATACAAGGCATACCCTGGTTTCTCTCCCCCCGTCCTCTCTCTCTCTCTCTCTCTCTCTCTCTCTCTCTCTCTCTCTCTCTCTCTCTCTCTCTCTCTCTCTCTCTCTCTCTCTCTCTCTCTCTCTCTCTCTCTCTCGTGTATCTCCTTCCTCCAGGCAAACACGCTCCTGTATACACCGTCGGTAAATAACGCCTCCAATTTTCTGTGAGATATTAACTCTTTTTCACTCTTGTCGCGCGGGAGAAAGTGGTGAACGGTTAGGCTGGGTTTGGTGTTAGGTAAATTTACTCTAGGTTGAGTTGGAATGGGTTAGGTTAGATTAGATGCGCTTGAGTTTGGTTTACTTATTTTGTTTTGTTTTTAGTTTGGTTTGGGTGAGGTTAGGTTGGGTCATGTTATGTTAGATTGGAATAAGATAGTGTAAATTGATGAGTTGGATTGATAGTTTTGCTTTGGAAATTTTAGTTTAAGAGTGCTTTATATTTCCTTACATTATTTAGTTAATAGTAAAAATTAGGGAACGTGTCGAGTAACGAGTGTTGATGTCTTTGCTAGAGTGAGATCCTTGTGGAGCCTCCGTCTCCGTTTGCCTTGGGTTTGCACTGTGGAGTCTACGTGCAATGTAAGACGTGCATGCAACACAGCTCATTGTAATCCCCACAACAGAGAGCAACTTTAAAGGGAGCAGTGACGGTGCAGAAATTTTAAGTGGCTGACTCGGTGAGGCTAAGTAAATACATGGGGGGGTTGAGGGGGGGGGTCGGTACCTTAGACACAGATACATGCACTGATAGAGATAACTGGGTAGATGATTTAGCTGAAAGGATTGGTTTAGTTAGTAACCAAAGATTTATATAACCTACTTATATGCTGTTTGGATGGAAGTAGTGTATGGAAAAAATCACTGACGTTGGATGGAGGGGGTGGGGTGGGGGTGGAGAGGAAGGGTAAATTTTGGGTAGGTGTAGTGACTTTGTTGTGGAAAGTGAGCTCAAGTTTTTGTTGATGATAAGTGAGTGAGGTGGAGTGGCCTTGGCTGGTTAGTGTCCAGACTGTGGTATCATGGTAGCCTACAACCTGCCTCGACCTTCCTTCCTGGTACGATTTAATAATATCAAACAGGCTCATGTGAATCAAACCCAGTACTGTGAGACGAGAATTTCACCCAGTGCCGAGTGACTCATATATTCTTCCCACTACTGGCAATGTTGTTTAGTTAACCCTATGCTTGAGCACTTCTCCCTTCATCCATATATATATATATATATATATATATATATATATATATATATATATATATATATATATATATATATATATATATATATATATATATATATATATATATATATATATATACCTATCTGTAAACATCAATTTACATACATGGACTTCTATAACATAATTACAATCATGAAATTTTTAGCCCTGACTGCAAGGTTACATTCCATGTAACATGTGACATTGTATAAGGACAACATTGGTAATTTTTAATTGTGTAGTGGCACCGAAGTACAGAGATGGAGACAGTCAAAGAAGCAGACATATAGAGAGGGAAAGATTGACATGGAGAGAGAGAGGGAGGGAAAGATTGACATGGAGAGAGAGAGGGAGGGAAAGATTGACATGGAGAGAGAGAGGGAGGGAAAGATTGACATGGAGAGAGAGAGGGAGGGAGAGATTGACATGGAGAGAGAGAGAGAGAGAGAGAGAGAGAGAGAGAGACAGAGACAGAGACAGAGAGAGAGAGGGCGAGATTGACATGGAGAGAGAGAGGGAGAGTAGGGGAGAGAGAGTGTGGGTGCCTTTGTCTGGTCGGATTTTGCGTGAGTCAAGTTACTTTAAGTGGGCCGCTCCAAATTGCTGTACCCTTCCTCCTTTCCATCCTAGCTCACTCCTTCCCTTCTTAAAAGAAAAGAAGCAAAACAATAGCCCATTTTTCGTGAAGCACAATTGCCTTCACTTGTAGCTGGTACAAAGTGCTACTTCATTAATTCTACGCCTTAGTAAATCAGGTACGGTACCGGTTGTGTAAATGTGACGGAATAATGTGCGTAGTTATGTTTCTTGAAGTTGTAGACCATCCAATAAGGTGTGTGTGTGTGTGTGTGTGTGTTCGTTTACGAGTATTGCTATGTTTTTCTTGAGTCCTGTGTTGTGTAATTTGTGTTTCAGTGTGTGTATCAGTGCGTCCTTCCCTGTGTGTGGGTGCATGTGTTAGTTCACCTCACTGGAATTTGCTCTTTGTTATTTTATTCCTTTATTTATTCTATTTCTCTCTGGCTCGCATGTACTCACTTTCTACCTGCCTGCCTGTCTATCTATCTATCTATATCTCTATCTATCTATCTGCCCATCTCATGCATTTCTTTTTATATTTCTGCACTTTTCCCTCTCATTGACGGATACTTCAACTCCCTTACCTACCTCTCTCTCTCTCTCTCTCTCTCTCTCTCTCTCTCTCTCTCTCTCTCTCTCTCTCTCTCTCTCTCTCTCTCTCTCTCTCAGTGAAGCGACATTCAGTTTGGGTAATTCATCAGAAAAATCCCTTCACTGGTCCGTACAGAAACTCGGCACGGAAAGGCTAGTCGTTGAGACCCTGCCAACACACACACACACACGCTTGTATACAACCTTTTAGTTACTTTATTACATTTATTATAGTACTATATATACCTCATGTGAACTTTCTAATACTGGTAAGGCAACAAGAACATGAAGGAAAACCCTTCAAAAGCTCCGGCTCTTAATGATTCAAGTGAAATAATAAAATATTCATATGTAAAGGTCTCAAAAATATTAATTATGTTTTATCTGGATTTTCGTATTCATATGATTATATTGAAATTTTGAAAATGAACCCTTTTTATTGAGGGTGAATCCCTCGAATAAATGATTCAATGTCGGTAAAAGAAAATGGATGGGAGGAAGAGAGTGAGTGAGTGAGTCAGTGAGTGAGTCAGTTGAACCATTTTAGAAGTTGTCGCCTCAAGAACAACAACAATAATTACGATAAGACCTTGAGCTCTCGGCTGAGGCCGGAGCCAAAAACAGTAAGGTATTTAAGGGCAGCAATAACTTTCCTCTCTCCATATATATCAATATTTTTAGTTCATCAAGTCCATTGTAATATTTATAACCCCAGATACCATGGTTACTTTTCTTATTGACTCAATTATTGACTCGGATTTCTCACTTGTAAATAATTTTATTTGTTCAGTACTAGAACACGTAAAGGTGACTGTAAAGAAATATTGTAGAATTGAAATGAAGATTGTGACTGACATGCTCTGTGCTCGTTGATTACCTCTTTAGTTTAGTTAATTGCCGGTACCTGTGTTAGATAATTAATTACCTGTTTGAGAGAGAGAGAGAGAGAGAGAGAGAGAGAGAGAGAGAGCGAGAGAGCGGACATTGCACTCTGTATGGTAACGAGTGAAGTGGATGGATGGATGGATGGATGGATGGGGAGACTGTAAGACAAAGTAGTGGCTTACATGAAACAAGTCTATGGGGTGATGTGCCCGTATATCAACTTCCAGGTTTGCTTACACACCTACAAACACGCACACTTACACGCACGCACGCCTTCACACACACACACACACACCTCCCCCTACACACATACATTTCATTATCACAAATCTACTATAATAATGTGTGTTTTTCATTTCGGGATACCAGGGTGACGAGTTATGGTTCTAGTAAATTTTACAACGAGACTGTAATACCTCAGTGTACAGCAGGAGAATTGATTTGAGGAATAACTTGTTTGAATCACTTGTCTCGGGTTTGTCCTTACAATAAAACTGCTTTCAACTCATGCTTTAAAAAATATTCTTGGTTGTGTCTGTCAGTGGAAGCCTTACAACATTCTAATTGATGATGGTTAAGTCTGTAACATTTCTAACAAAAAACGTTTATGAGGAGAGAGACAAACAAACAGATATACAGACGAGGTGATCACAGTTCCTCGCCCACATGCTGATAAACATAACCGCACACACACACACACACACACACACACACACTAACACACACACACTAACACACACACACACACACACTAGCACACACACTAACACACACACTAAAACACACACACTAACACACACACTAACACACACACACACACACACACACACACACACACACACACACACACATTTACAAATGAGGTTACACTTTCATACAATCACTTCTACTGGCACAGGAGAGAACGCAAGCATAATATATCACTTCTACACATTAATGCAATAAAAAGCACTTAACACACACACGTACAAACACATGGAAACAAAAAAACCATCTTTAGGAAAAAGTAAGAGAACTGAAATTGTTTGTTGGTAGAATTATTAAGCCAAGCATTTTATAAATTAATGGCTGGTCCGTAATTAAGCTGTGTGTGTTTATGAGGCTTAGAAGGATTGTAGTCAGGATATACTACTTTACCTATATGTATACTAGTTAAATCTATCTCTCTTTCTCTCTCTCTCTCTCTCTCTCTCTCTCTCTCTCTCTCTCTCTCCTCCTCTCTCTCTCTCTCTCTCTCTCTCTCTCTCTCTCTCTCTCTCTCTCTCTCTCTTGGACACACACACACACACACACACACACACACACACACACACACACAAAAGGCACAATACCATATTTGTCATCTTCTGCGCATAGGCAAACACATCCATAATTCTTGTGTGTTTGTGTCCTTATGTTTTTTAGTACCCGCTACCATTTAGGACCTGTTCCCTTCAGTCCCTGCTTTGCTGCCGCTCGGACTTCAAGTTTTAATTAGCCTAGCAGTTCGCCTCGATACGTGCTCCCTTTATTACCACTCCCAGGTTCGGTTGACACACACTTGGCGCTGAACACCTAGTTTAAGAACAAGCTTATTCATTCCTCCTCCTGTTGCTGCGTTTTTAAAAATTATTAAGCTATTATACATTGAATGGTGTGAGGTCGTATTAGCGATTAGATGGGTAAATTTTTGGTGGATGTTATAATCCAGATAATGTATTCGTTCTTTGCAGCTAGGGATCTCAAGAAACTAAATATAAAAGTCACCCTGGAGTTTTACCGAGTACAAGAACAATTAACAGCTTACGGTACCTTAGTTTACCGACATACAGCACTGCCAAACATAGGGTACTGATAGGCCACCATGGCTCCCTAGTATAGGCTACAGGTGTGGTACTCTTATAGCCCAGAGCACGTCCTCACTCCAAACACAGACTATTTGGGTTATGGGGGTCATATGACGTTGGTAAGATTGAATGTTCTCGATTCCTTCAATCTGTACCAAGAGGCCGGATGTCAGTATTGGTGGCCTGTTTTATGGGTCGTTATGGAGGAATCTGGAGTTTCCAAATGTGCCACCATCATACGAGTACTTCCTCCTCAAGGGGGCCAAGATTTTGTTATCGTTTTGCAAGCTATTGATTCCTGCAAAATGTGCCACGAAACAAATGTTCTTTACCATAGACTTTGCTTTGAGGCAGAGTTTGGATGAATCGGTAACTTCCAACTCCTCCCCTACTCCCCCTATACATTTGAGTGGTTGGTTGGTTGTGTATAGGTATGCCACACACCACCTGGCCACCGGTGCATACAGAAAAGAAGGACAAGGAGAATTATATTCAAGCCCAACTCGACCCCCTTCCCTCCACCTCTCACCCACTCCCCCTCCTTCCCTCCCTCCCTCCCTCCCACACACACACTATACAAGTGCCAAGTGTACAGCTGGGTTCAGAAGTTCACACCTGGGCCACTACTGCTTCGAGACGGAAAATAACTGTAATTAAGCTTCAGAAAGTATCGGTGCATGATGCGGTTGTCGACTACCGAAAACGTGCATTCCACTGCTGCGAGGGGTGGTATGTTCAATCTTCCCCCTTCCACCCAACACTACCTCACCCCATCATCCATATCTCCCACCCAGGCAACTCACCAGGATTATAGGATTGCCTACACTTAAGCCGGAACACCTGCCACCTCCCAAGAGTTACAGTCGTTGGTCTCAACATGGTTTGATAAGAGTATGCACTGATGGATATATACCTTCTGGAGTGAATGTAGTATATGTAATGCGATTATGATTTCACACTACTAAGTTCCGGCACTCCCCTGGTGACAAGTGGTTATCAAATTCTGAGGGACTTAGTATTGTTTTGGTGTAGAGTGATCATGCAAAATACAAGTTTGTAGATGTTACTTACCAAATTACATAGCATTAAATAAATATCTTACTGGGTGGATAAATGAGAAACTGAAACTTTGGCTTGTGACTTTACATCATATTCTTAAGTCGCTTTTATGAAGAATATAATGGTGTTTTCCCACATCTCCTTCAACTCAACGTAACGTAACCTTGCTGTAACCTAGTCCTTCCGTCGCAAAGGTTAAATAGATTATCCAGAGTCTGTGAATTTTCAAAGAAAAGGAAAGATATATTTGCTCGCTGGAATGCAGCCAGATCATTAAATATCTAGACTCGATCGCTTTAGCGAGAGTATGTGTGTATATCTGTACACCCATGTCCTTCAAGCTTGTCAATGATTTGTATTGCCTTGTTATGTATTCGTAGGATCTCCGTTTTCAAGGTTCATGACGCAGGAGTAAGACGTGACCAGAGTGGGGCGTGGTGGTGTTGATGAGATGTGGTATTGATTGAGTCCCAGTAACACATACTACATAAACTTTATTCCCTGACTGTACTGCAGTTTGTGTGTGGGATAGACAGTGAGGTAGAATGTGTTGTCAGGGGTACAGTGCACTCTAATGTACAGTGTGGTGCATACAATGTGATGTGGACATACTGTAGGAGGGAGCGTAGAGAAGTAGTGGGCATAGTGTGATGAATACTGAGTGTGTGTGTGTGGCTAGAACAGCAGGAGGTATCGACACATTGTTAAGGAGAAATCTGAACGGTGAACAGAATGAAGTGAGCACATACTGTTGCAGTACGGATGACGATATATATAAACAGACTGAAGGGAGGATAATGGTATGATAAAGTGTGCTGTACAATAAGTGAGTGATGTTCTTAAACATATGTAGTTTGGATAGTGAACTACCCATAACTACTGATGTGGCCACGGGGCTGCTCGGCCAGACAACTTGAGGAACTTCAACAACAACTGATGTGGCCATACCATACAGTGTGATACAAATAGAGATGTGCACTTGAACTTTGGTATGAATAGTGATATATGTATAAACCGAAGTGGGGATAACAATGTGGAAACCGACCTAAGGCCTTTTCACACGAAGGCCACAAGTAAGCACATTCTGACCCAAAGAAAAACACAACTGACAGGGGAGACGAATTTCTTTAATATATTTGGGTGTGGCAGAGAATAGGCTAAGCAGAAACAACCATATTCCTGCCACTTGCAACACAGCTATGTTTGCCTGTGGATGTGTACCGTCAGCCAGAAAAATAAAAATGCATGGCTTTCCTCATTCACGCCACCATCTCCCTGTTTACATCAGACGTCACCCCGCTTCCTGCTACTCCACCCCATCCCGTCATGTTTGTTTATATATGACGTCACGCCACTTCTTTCTTGTTTGTATATTTGAGGAAAATTGACCTTGCCCCACTCACAATCTGCCTGGTCAAGCACTTTCACGGAAGAAGGATAATTATTGAAGGTTAATAAAACCACCCACATGGCCAAAAGAGAGAAAAAAGGTGTAAATTTCGTTCTTTTCGTCGATAACCTCGTTGCTTTGATTCTCCTTTCATAATGGTTCCTTTGATGACTAGAAGACGATGAACCTTTAATCATTGTCGGGGAACCAGTAGTAAAATGTCTGATATGCAATAGTTGTAGATGCGTAGTTGCTGCTGCAAACCTATCTTACATAAATAATTTGTATTATAATGTTATTGCACGAACCTAGTTGTAGCACCGACTTCATATCAAAACTTCATCAAATATTTCCTTCCATCATCGTAATACCGTAATAATATACAGTACGGAGTCTCAACATATGAAAGTAGACACAGCCTCTGTCTAGACTTTACGGTTCCTTTTTGTACAACGTCAGTCACAATATAGCAATGGAAGGAAATGTTCGGTGAAGTTTTAATTTTGGCTTAACTCTTGTATTCACTACCGATCTGGATTTCCACTTAACGAAATCAATAGTAACTTTGGCGCATACTGTACAGTAATTTAATCTCAAAATATTCTAAGCTTATATTATTATTTCGAATTTCCGTGATGAAAATCTCTGTCATCTCTAATATTTACTTTCCTTGAAATTTTATATTTGGATTTCTATCAACAATCGCTAAGGCTTTTAACTTATTACTCCCACCACCACCACCACAAAGACACACCCACTCCTCATTCTCTCTCTCTCTCTCTCTCTCTCTCTCTCTCTCTCTCTCTCTCTCTCTCTCTCTCTCTCTCTCTCTCTCTAATGAATACTTTTTTTTTTTTACATTCAGTTTCAATCATTCTCTTCTCTTTGCATCAATTTTGTTTTCACCTTTATGTTCAGTAAGTCGCAAAGAACTGATAGGGAGAGTGAAGTATAGGGGACAAGAAAGGAAAGAAATGAAGGAAGAATAGAAATATCGTGCCTTGTCGTACATAATAAAGGGGTGAATCAGGTGCATTAATAACAAAAGTGGGTGTTACACATACTCTTTTCATGACTGTACACACCATTCATAGTTTGTACGAGTCCTTCAATTTTTCTTGCAACTCAAAGTAATAACCGAGTTCGATAAAGTCATAGTGCATCAGTCCAAATCCCAAATAACGAGCCAAAAAAAAAAAGTGTCTCTCAAATCTGTCTGTCTATTCGATTATCTTTCATTAGGGGTGGTGGGGACTGTCAATACGTCTCGATGGTTCCTCCCTCATCAGTACCCATCCCGTCTCTCTCCCATTACTTACCTCACCAGCATAGGAAGCTTCATTTGTCACACCTGCACCACGCTCAGGTCCTTCCTTATTCTATTTGGTGGTGTAATTTGCACTGTTTGAAGTCTGAGCACTTTTGTGGCAATTAACTAGTGACAATTCGTGATATAAAATGACTTTGTATTGACATTCGACAAACCAAGGTCGTAATCAGAGGTATATAATCTGATGCAAAGTTTTTAGTGTAAACATTGACAGGCATAATTATTCGTCTTTGATGTTGAAGTGAAAGCGACTCGTTTGGAATATTATCCTATACCGGTTATTGGTTGTCTATTTTCTTTTCTGGTGCAAATGATCAGATAATATTCCCAGGAAACGTTTGATTCTTACTTTCGTATGACGATGTATGTTCTGTTATGTTCTGTTATCACATTCCATATTTTCTAATACTTCAAGGAAAAATGAAGTGCATGTATATGATTTTTTTTTTTTATAATGTACTGTATATGTGCTTTTATATTTTCATTATTATTGATATTATATGATAATAATAATATTAATTATAATAACATTATATTATTATTATTATTATTATTATTGTATAGTTATTGCTATTGTTATTATTATTATAGTCAATATTATTATTGTTATTATCTTTATTTATTATTATCAATATTATTATTATTATTGTTATTACTGTTGTCATGGTTATTAATAATATCATAATTATATGATTATAAATGAAATTACTTACACATACACATTGCATGCTGTAGTAATGTTATTTGTCAGTTGCACGACATTGAAATCGTAATTATGAACCCCAAAGCTTCCCGTAATATTTTTTGCCTCCCCGAACCTACATAACTAGAAGACGAAACGTATGAGTTCAGCTTCTGTAATTAATATGATTACTTGCTTTGCGTGTGTATAATTCCCGTGTGGACAGGTATTAAAGGCTGCTGCACGCCATGGTAATTAGCGAGTAACAAAACGATAACAGGTATTTCTGTTACACATTCTTTTTTATGTCATTTGATTCATGGGCATATGTTTTATATATTCTGAATATTTTTATCTAGTAATGTATTGTTACTAATGAATAATATGTTAACGCATCACTAACTTAGGGAGGGCTCACCCGTGTTCAATTAGTTGATATTTTATACTCCTAAAAAGAGTCATTACAATGCTTACATGTTAGTGGAGCGTTGGGTGTGGGTGGTGGCTGCTGCTGGGGACCTCACATTAGCCTTGTTGATATATACACGAGTCCGCCTGCCTGGGTCCAGTCGTGTCAAACAGGCACGCGAACGTCTGACACATTTCTACCCATTACACAGCTGGTGGCAATCTTGACCAGTACATTCTCCCTCTCTTACACTCATATTTCGAGCTTAAGCAGGTTGGCTGATTAAAAAATCTTAGACTTTTATGCTCGGTGCAATTCAATGTTACGCCGCTCACAGAAATCGTCAAAGGCTAACAATAATAACAAAATTTAGCAAATATTTAACTAATGTACTGGATGTAGTGAGTGCAGTTGTTGATTATACAAGATATTATTTAATGCATATGCCTAACCAGTTCTTACACCCTATACCTCCATTTGTCTTGGGTGCAGCTCGTGCCACCGTCAGCCTTACATGCCACGTCACACCACAACACGCCATTGTACACTTAGGACGCTGAATTACACACCGTTAATGTACACACTCTTGGTAGTCACGTTACCAGCCTTTGTTTTGCGCACAACAACAAATGTATCACACTTGTTTCACATTGTATATCTTATTGCTTAGGGTACCGGTACTGCGTTTCACATTTCTTGATATATTATTAAAAGGGACACACACAGACAGACAGACAGACAGACAGACACACACATATAGAAAACACATACACTCACACACATATATAAAACACATACACCTTCACACACACCTACATACACACAGGCTACTCCATGGGGTCTAATCTCGAGTTTCCTACCTACGTCAGAGCCTTGCACTTGAGCTGGCGTCTTCCATTCCTTCCCTTCTACTGTACGTGTCCTTAGAGAGAGAGAGAGAGAGAGAGAGAGAGAGAGAGAGAGAGAGAGAGAGAGAGAAAGAGAGAGAAAGAGAGAGAAAGAGAAAAAAGATACAGATAAATAGATATAGACAGTGTGTGTGTGTGTGTGGAGTGAGAAAGGAGGTGAGGGAGAGAGAGAGAGGGTTGTTTTGATTCTGCCCTCAGTTCCCGTTCCTCTTTTATCGCCTCTTTCTCATACTTTATTCTTTTGTTTTCCGCTTCTTTCTCGCTCGAATTTCTTCCTACAATTCAGTCTTTACTTTAATTTCTTACATGTGCCTTTTTTTTCCAAGTTGTGCTGTTAATTATTCTCCTTTCCCAATTCTCCTTTCGTTATTAACCATTTTTATCGCCTCTCCTTCATTCACTATTGTCAGCATCATCGTTGTTCTCTTATTCCTCGTCGTTCTCTATTTCCCTTCCGTCTCCAATTTCTCCCTTTTTCCTCCACGTTTCTTTTTCTTTGTTTTTTCTCTTACCTGCCACCCTTGTCACCTGTCGTTCCTTCTGTTGTTGTTGTTGTCGTTGGAGCGTTTTCATTTGGTTACTTTTGTTTTTTGTTGTTATTATTATTTTCTTTGCTGTTGTTGTTGTTGATGATGATGTTCTATATCTACTCACAACAGCTCCTTGTCCATTGTTTTTTTCTGTTCATTATTTACATCTAATTAAGTTTTCTCTTGTTTATTTTCTACTTGTCATGGGCTACTGTTTACTCTCTTCTTCTGTTTCCTGTTTATATATATATATATATATATATATATATATATATATATATATATATATATATATATATATATATATATATATATATATATGTATTGGTTCACCTGTTTATTGGTTTTCCCTCCCTTTCTTTCATTTCTTCTTTCTTTTACTTCGTTTTGTTTGTTTTTACTGTTCAAGGTTTCTCGTGTTCTTTCCCATCTCGATCATTTTTCCACATCCTTCATTGCCTTTTCTCCTCCTTCTATCTTTACTGTCACTTCTTCGTATTTTGCTATTCTTTGATTCTGCTGTTATGACATTTGTTTTTCTTCTGTCCCCTTTCATATTTTTCTTTGAGTATTTTCCATTTCCAGCTCTCTGCTCCGTCAATTTCTTCTTGTTTTTCCTCTTGCTCTTCTGTATTCTCCTACCATTCTTTCAGACCGTCTGCATCCTATGGACAGTGTTAAATTACTTGTTTGCTATTAATTCACGGGAATGCTATCAGGATATTTGTAGAATAACAAATTTTATATTTTGCGTGGCATCATAACATTTCACATTATTCTAAGAAGCTTGTCGGCCATTAATTAAAGCATTTGTATGGTACGAATACATTTATATTCCCTCTAAGCAGTCTAAGGTCTTGCTGGATATCAAAACATCTAGAGCAACAGTTGTAGAGTAAAAATAAAACTTTTTTTTTTTTTTTTTTTTGCTGATGTCCTCAGGCACCAAACATTTATCTTGCTCTTGTGGCCCTGAAAAATATTTTGTGACATGAACACAATAGTCAACTTTTGAATTGGAGGCTAATTTATCGCTTTATATTCTAATCAGTCAGCATGTAAGAAAGTCATCTCTCCATCTTCATATCCCTCCCAAAAATACCCACTCATATCAAGTGCTGTACTCTCAGGAAAAGAAAACTTGCTACAACATTAGCATTGGTGAACGGAGTGCATGACGGTATCATCACTATATAAAGGTCAAGGCCACACGTCAGTCAAGTACCACGGATATATTCAGTAACTATAAATCCTGTTGCCTCAGTGCCTGAACCTGATCCCTTTCTCACTCTCTCTCTCTCTCGTCCAGTTTTATACTAGTTATTGTTTGCCACACTGAGGCTGTTTTACGTGGATGGGTGTTAGTTCTCGATTCGTGACGTATGTTTGTGAGTGTGTGTGCGTGCATGCTTGTTTTCGGGAACGTGTTTGTTTGTATGTATATATATTGTGTGTGTGTGTGTGTTTGTGTCTGTGTGTGAGTGAGAGTGAGTGTGTAAGTAAGTGAGAGTTGACCTTGACTTGGGTATAGGTGCCTGATATCTGAGACCGAAGTAAGTCTTGGATAAACATTGAAGGATACAATGAGAACAACACTTTGATGAACCACTAAGGCGATCATCTGTCGTTGAATTGGAGTGGCACTGATTACTTACACATAAATACATGCTAAAATAACAATAACAAAAACAGAAAAGAGATTCATTGCTTGTGCACCTAAGTATTTGTATGTATTCTGGCATAGTTTGGGAGGAATCAGCAAGCCTTCATTTCGATCACAACAGATGATTCTCCTATGACACCCTTGGCGCTATATGACTTCGCTGTTGCGGCGCCTAATATCAATCAATCAAGCAATTCTATGACACCCTGTGATTATGGTACAATTGTTACGTGCAGGAGGGTGTCAGTATAATGTAGCAAGTGTTGGCTTGAGTACTTGAGTGATGTGTTCTTCATTTAACTTTCAGGAAGATGGCAATTACTTTCACATCGCAGGGTATAAACGAGGCTTGTAAACAACTCACTTTCACGGCTTCTTGGTTATTACTCTCTCTCCTGTCTGTCTGTCTGTCTGTCTGTCTGTCTGTCTGTCTGTCTGTCTGTCTGTCTGTCTGTCTGTCTGTCTGTCTGTCTGTCTGTCTGTCTGTCTGTCTGTCTGTCTGTCTGTCTGTCTGTCTGTCTGTCTGTCTCCTTCCTTCCCCCCCCCCTTCAGTGTGTGTGTGTGTGTGTGTGTATGTGTGTGTGTGGAGGGCGTTAGTCTCCCCTAAGCACCAGTAAGTGTCTCAAGAGTGGGGTAAGATATGGCTCATATTTTTTATCTCTATCATATATAATGCAGTCGTAAGTCCCGCTAATTTAATCTCCAGGAATGACTGTAAATAATTCCTCACTTTCTTAATTAATTCACACTGACAATCACACCACCAGCCAGGGGTCATAGGTAAGGAAGGTCATTGACTAGACGCTGGTCATGTGATTGGTACCACTACACATTGATCCATCGTATAGGTCATCATGGTCGTCGTAGCTTGTATGTTAATGACTGGAGCGATGACTTTATGAACACTGTAGGAAGTCATCACCAGTCATCGTCACCATCACCAGTCATCGTCACCATCACTATACTCTATTCAAAACTTGTGTTCCATTTTCCTCTATCTATCTGTCTCTATTTCTATCTATATCTTTCTATCTATATCTATTTCTATATCTATCTATATCTTTATATCTATCTCTATCTGTCTCTATTTCTATCTATCTCTTATCTGTCTATCTATCTATCTATTTCTATCTATCTAAGCATAAGAGGCCAGCGGAACACAAGTTTTGAACAGACTATAGTCATCGTCACCATCTCCACTTTCCTCACTCATACAACACAATCATAACCAATTGATTTGACCTGTTTCTTTCACTAGTGTGGTGTACTCGGTCGCCTCCAATGAACTCAAATGTATATCATACCCCTAAATGTACAGTTGGACACATGAATGGGTGGTACAGCCCAGGTGAAAGAATCTTGTCCCATTCGTGTAACCAGTGTCTAGTATCAGGTACTTTCTTTTTATTACCATCCTCAATACTGACTTCTGCCCCTGGTGTCTTCGATTTGGCACTAAGGAACTTGATATTGGGAGAAATTGACCATCTTTCACTTGGGCTGTACCACCCATTCATGTGTCCAACTGTACTGCCATTGCTCAATATACAGTGTCTGTGGAGCTATAGTGTCTGTCGTCGTTCCGTTGTATCAATGTTTTATTTTATTTATATAGCGAACCAACAATGTCCACAGTTGATACCAATAAACTGTAAGATTTTTTTCATT
Organism: Petrolisthes manimaculis; assembly: GCA_034508575.1. Classification (NCBI taxonomy): domain Eukaryota; kingdom Metazoa; phylum Arthropoda; class Malacostraca; order Decapoda; family Porcellanidae; genus Petrolisthes; species Petrolisthes manimaculis. The sequence goes on along the minus strand of JAWZYT010003066.1, from coordinate 75,834 downwards.
TATTGGTGTAACTGCATTATGATATTGGCTGTGAGTATCTACCATTAACCAATTGAATACATACGTGTTTGTGCACTATTAATATTTTTACTGGTGACCTTTAGAGACTTGTCGAGTCCACTAATACCAGCAATTATTATTATTGACGTCCAGGTGGTCATGGTTTCATATTAATGCCCGACCAGTCCTCCCTCGTGTATGGTAAAGTACAGCTGTAGTCAGAAGTTATGTATACTATTTGCCTCTTTGTTACTGATGCCTTCCGTCCCGGTGCAGTGACTTTCCACTCTTAAACTATTCCTTCTATATTTGATTCATTGTTTTATCCTTTTTATATCTCCCTTTCTTGTAGTATAATATTATATGTTGGTGGCTTGCCTTCCCTCCAACTGTGAATAATTATATGAACTGGAGAAATAGGTGTACTATGTTGTGTTTATGCATAATATAAACTCCCTTGACATATTGCACAACGCTTACGCTTCAGGATCTACTTACTTTATTAGCTTATATGATTGAAAGAGCCAAACCAAATTTCATCCACAGTTGTGTATTCAAGGACAACATTTCTGTTTCACTCCAACAGAACAAATTTTTCAACATGTGTGCTGCATTATTAAAAATCGGTATGAATAACTGAAGCTATGAAATAAGTAATTACCCATCCTACCCAATGTTTCAGGCAACCTTGGAAATATATTGTTTAACCTGTAATGATAAAAATGTAATAATATCCCCTCTATATATGCATACTATACGTCCATCTATATATACTGACATACTATGAAATTTAACGCTGTCTCATTATATGACCAATATTTCTTCATTTACATTTTGATGAGGAAATCTCAATACAAACTTTGCTGTCTTTTACGATCTGCTCGTCTGATAATTTTATGAATCTGAAGAATATTACTGAAAAAGGAGACTTCCTACCTGGAGAGAAAGGAATGTTGGCTATGTCCTGTACACGTGAACCATTAAAATGTTTAGACCGACTTGTGGAGGCGTTGAATCACTCGGCAAATCCACTCAATTGATGCCATAAAACCTCCACTAATTGTTGACATTCCTTTAAGGGGATAGTACAGTACAGTGGTGGTAAATCTGGAGCAACTAATTCCCCAGAACTATTTCGAACAACAAGCCACCAATATATTTGTTAACCTAGTCATGTTTCCTTTCATACTTTGGAGGAATGAAGATGCACTAATCTATCACAATATTAGTTTCGGAAGATCCCAAGATGGACTGTATATACTGCATACATTATGACTCACGAGTGTTCCATATTCCCGGGCTCGATTAGAATTCCAGTCACGCCAGGCACGCCAGGCAGACCGTCCCAGGGTTAGGCTTCCAGGTAAACACTTAAGGGCCCTGTGATCGTGTATGAAAAGTGGAGGCTACTGATTCCTCCTAACCATGCCACGAAACAAGCTCCTTCCATATAGGTGGTGTTTCGTGGCAATATTTGAAGGACTCATTTATCTCCAATTTTCTGACTACATCACAGGGTCCCTTAAACCATCTGACAACAGAGTGAGCATTTACATCCCTTTCTAGTGTTCGTGAATTCCTTCCTCCGTTACATAATCATATCCTTCTATTACCTTGCATGAAGCTGTTACACACGTTCAATGCAATTTTAGCCTTCAAAGCATCAAAAATCGTTCAGCTAGCGGAATTAAAATATAAACACAGCATACATAATTAAATATACAGTGTCCAAACATAGTAGTAATATATATTCATTCATCGTCTTTGTTCTTTCATTCATATATCATCGTGAACGTAATTCTAGTTAATTTATAATAGTTTCAAGTTGTATTTTCATCACATCTGGTCGCTTGAATATTCGTCACGTGGTGTTTGTGTGTAAGGGGGGGGGGGGGCATTGTTTAACAGGGAGATGAATGATATATGAAAATTGCAGCATAAAGTATTGTACATATTTCATCAGTAATTGTGAATTAATATAGGTACGGTAGTCATATGCTTTGAGAGTGACAGGAATACATACATTTACGTGGTCTTAATTGTTTACAGTGTCGTGAATTCTGAGTGTAGGTCAATATTCCACTTTACTCAGACTAATATATATATATATATATATATATATATATATATATATATATATATATATATATATATATATATATATATATATATATATATTTGATAAAAACTGCAGTGAAATGATATGGTACTGTTTCCTCTTTTGCTAGATAAGTAAGTTTAGAGAATGTGGGTTTGGACATAATTAAGCCATGTTATTTTTTCAATGGTATAAGATTGTGATTCCAGACATTACAGGTAGCCAAGCCCACAAAATATTCAGTTCCGGGTGTAAATTTAGGTGGTGGTTGTTGCCCCTGTCTGAAGGCTTTTAGCTTGATGACGCCCAGACCCTGAAGGCCTCAGTATCGACCACAACATGCTGGAGGAGCCATATTCAAGAACGGCGTCAGGGTGAGCCGCCCGAAGGTTTCATACGATGGTCCCTATTCATGTACAGCCTCATGATACATTATGGTCGGTGGTTTCATGGCGTCATACTATCGCTGAAATGTTCATGGTGTTATATTCAAGAAAAGCGTCATTTTGCGTTCGATGGTTTCATAGTGTGCCCGAAGGTTTCATTTGGGGCATCCAAAGGTTTTAAAGGAAAACAACAACAAACCTCTTACGCATGGCTAACTCCTATATGCGTCATGATGTCCACGATAGAGGCAATATAATTATGTATACATATGCACACAAACCCTCATGTGGATGAATAGGCAAAGTAGGAAGATTGGTAGATAGAGGGAGAAAAGTACAGCGAGGGTGAAGATTTACAAACACATTCATATATAGTGTATATACTGTACATCGACCAGGCAGGGTAAGCACTGACGGAGCCCAAGCCATGAAAGTTTTAGTGCAACTCACCTGCTGATGGCCCCTCTACACACACACACACACACACATACACACACACACACACACACACACACACACACACATACACACATACACACACACACACACACACATACACATACATACACACACACATACACATACACACACATGTATATATATATATGTATGTATATATATATATATACACACATATGATGAAAAATATTTACATACGTCATGTACTCGTGAATATTAAAGTTGACTTACTGGACTCCTTCTAGGGGAAGCTATACACTGAGTAGTCCAGAAATGTGAGCTGTGTTGTATGCCGCTGAATGATATACTTGGAGTCCCTGATATATGCAGTAGATTTTGTAGTCCTGAAATATATATATGTAACGCATGATTCTAATATTTTCTGGCAGTATTTTACGAGTTATAACTACAGCTATTGGTTCTATTTGTTTGTTTTTATGTCCCAGATATTTTGTTGGCAGGATGACATAAAATAACATTTGTTATTTTTAAGTCTCATGACTGGCAACAAGTGGATACATTTTGGTAGCTTTTTCTTAGGTTTTCACGATAATTTATATAATTACTTTTTATTGGGAGGATGGGGTGAAGGATCCATTGCTTGGCTTTGGCAGAGGACTGAGTTCTAAAGGACGTTATCGGAGGAAAGTAAACTACTTCGTAAAGTCTTTGATATTCTTCTATTGAAGGCTTCGGTCATATACCGGTACCTTTTTGTAGGAGTTTTGTCTCTTTATATTACAACTCCAAGATCAACATAAATTTAAATACATCACCAAACCAAAGCTGCAACCATAACATGTCTTGACTATTAGTTCTTCGATGCTTAAAATAAAATAAATAATAATGACATCAACCTATACTCCGGTGAGGCAGTGGGAACGAATAGATCCAGTATAATAATTTAATTGCGTAACTTATTAAAGGAATCATTCAGCTTAGTGCAAGAGGGTCCGTTCTGATTTTCGGAATAAAGTATAAAATATTCATATACATTATTCTGTCCTTTCCTTCCTCCCCCTCCTCCTCCTATTTCTCTCCCTCTCTCTCCACTCCCAAAGTCTGTCTCTCATGCCTATTTTTTCTCTTGCTGCCCCTCTCACCTTTGTTCATTCTCCCTTCCCCTCTCTTTCCTTCCCAACCATTGGCTAGTTTTTATTACATTTCCTCCTTCACCTCCTCCTCTTCCTCCCACCTCTTCCTGGTCCTCCTCCACCTCCTTCTGGTTCTCCTCCTCCAACTCCTCCTGGTACTCCTCCTCCTCCTCCTCCTCCTCCTCCTCCTCCTCCTCCTCCTCCTCCTCCTCCTCCTCCTGGTTCTCCTACTCTTCAACTACATTGATCGCAATAGATAGATACAATGTTGTCGGCGAATTGGGGGGCTTCTGATTCATCCAAACTATTACACAAACAGATATCATTCTTATTTTTCTTACTTTTTGTCGCCAGGGAGTTTTTCTCAGTTTTAGAATTAAAATAATATTTATATGAAGAAAAGAGAAAAATGCAGGGATTACCAGTTAGATGTTAAGGAGATAAATATGTCCAAGGTTTATTTTCTGTGACGAACATTGGAGCTATCCATTCACGTGACTAAAGCCTTTCCTTTTTAAGATCGGGAGTTTTGTGTATTACAACAAGCTCCTTTTTTTCATTACAGTAAAAGTTTCTCAATAAGTCTGACATCTGGACAGTTAGTTCTTTACTTTGGACTTTATATTACTCGACATTCTTATATCTCTTCTCGTCCTTGGCTTTGTCTTGTGTCTGGGAAGTATTGTTGTGGAATTCACCCTACCAAAGAAATATATAGATGATAATAATAATCAACTGTTTCTTGAACAAAATAATTCGTATTGTAGATATCTTGTATATTATGTATCACTCATTTTCTCAAGATAATTACAATACTACTACTGTACATTCTCGTCGTTCAAAGGTAATATATACCAGGACTGTTTCTTCATCAATAAACTGTAAAGCTCTTTCAAAACTTTTTTCTCATTATTCTTGTGGCGCGTCCTCCAACTTTTCCATTTAGTGTCCTGGAACTACGGTATTCAGATACAACTTTTCATATTTTTGTTATATTCCAAAAATTAACAAATACATTTCTGCATTGTTCTCTAACCAAACACAAAACTTATTTCCATAGTGTTAAGAATCACACCTAATAACATCATCCTAATATCGATTGAAATTAACTCGATGAAATTGCTGACATTTTAAACATTAAACAATGACGACCAACACATGTACAGTATGGTATGTTTCTTTGACTAACATTAACCCATAATTCTTTAATAAAGAATTCATTTGTAACATCCAAAGATTAAACCTATTGTAGTAATTTGTAAAGACAATAATTATGAATTGAAGTTAGGAATAGTACTCTGAGTAACGCTAGAAGAATATCACAAGAAAATGTGTATTGTTTAAGTCCAACATTAGGAAACGTCTTATTAATTCTCCTCACACTACTCCAGATTCTTATATTTTTTCTAAGATCTGTGAAAATGGACCTGTTCACTCACTTCTTTTTGTCTTTGCATATTTGTATCGGAAAGAACGACGAGATACAAGAAGCATTAACACAATTGTATACTTATCTACATGGTATAAACAATGGAATTTATAGAAACATGTTCTTATGTGCACATTTGTTTGACGGGAAGCAGTGCATCTTCGTCACATAAAAAAAGAGCGCTGTTGTCAAGGCTCTTTCTTGCAACACACTTTCAACGCATGTGTGTGTCGAACTTGTCACCTCGCAGCCTCTGCCTTTTGCCAACTTAAGTCTAATATTTGCACTGTCCTTCCCGCCTTCCTGCCTTCTTTCCCGCCTTCCTACCTTCCTTCCCGCCTTCCTGCCTTCTTTCCCGCCTTCCTGCCTTCCTTCCCGCCTTCCTGCCTTCCTTCCCGCCTTCCTGCCTTCCTTCCCGCCTTCCTGCCTTCCTTCCCGCCTTCCTGCCTTCCTTCCCGCCTTCCTGCCTTCCTTCCCGCCTTCCTGCCTTCCTTCCCGCCTTCCTGCCTTCTTTCCCGCCTTCCTGCCTTCTTTCCCGTCTTCCTGCCTTCTTTCCCGTCTTCCTGCCTTCTTTCCCGCCTTCTTTCCCACCTTCCTGCCTTCCTTCCCGCCTTCCTGCCTTCCTTCCCGTCTTCCTGCCTTCCTTCCCGCCTTCCTGCCTTCTTTCCCGCCTTCCTGCCTTCTTTCCCGCCTTCCTGCCTTCTTTCCCGCCTTCCTGCCTTCTTTCCCGTCTTCCTGCCTTCTTTCCCGCCTTTTCCCCCGCCTTCCTGCCTTTTTCCCCGCCTTCCTGCCTTCTTTCCCGCCTTCCCGTCTTCTTTCCCTCGCTCATGCAGTCTATAAACTTCGGCATGCATCAGCATAACTTGAGAGAGAGAGAGAGAGAGAGAGAGAGAGAGAGAGAGAGGCTAAGGTGATGGTGTTAGGAGCAAGTTACCCAAATACACACATTTTATAGACTTCATACAAACAAGGTGGTCTGGTCTTCAAAATCAATAAACTCATTAAGGAGCGATAACCCCAGGAAGGTTATAATGGTGTTTAGGAGGATAGAACAAAGTCGCATCAGAACATGAAGGAAATGTCTAGGAGAATAAGAGCATTAAGGATAGTGGCTTTGTGTGTGTGTGTGTGTGTGTGTGTGTGTGTGTGTGTGTGTGTGTGTGTGTATCAGCCTCTCTCCCCCACAAACTCCTCATCACTAGCAACTCCACAGCCCCTCTAACTGCCCTAAACACTCACTCTGACCTATAATTGCTGTCCGACAATTACTGCGTGCGCCTTGTTCTCATCTCGGCCCTGGAGTTGGCAAGGCTGGCTGTCTGTCTGTCTGAGTGTTACAAACGAAGGTACAGTCGTGGCACATAATCCTTGACCATGCAGACTTCTCCTTACACCCTGACTGATACAGAGTTACAAAATAAATATACTAGTTACCGAAAACTGGGAAATATCTATGCCAGTCTGTCTGTCTGTTTGTTTTGTCTGTCAATCTGCATGTCTCTCAGTTCTACCTTTTATTTGTCGATTTATCAGTCTCCATTGTTTCTTTATCTCTATTCCGTCGTTTTCTCTGCCTGTTATTTTTGTCTGTCTGTCTGTCGCTGTCACTTTATGCATCAATCTACTTCAGTCTTATATCGCCACACTTTTCTTTATCTGGGTCACTTTTATCACCAACACTTTTAAAAATTTGCTGCCTGGGACATTTTTCTCTCCTGAGATAAAAATAAGTATAGAGCGAGTCCAGTACAATACGCCAACCCGCTGTGTCCATTTGTCCAGCGGAAGTGAGGGAGAGGGGAAGAAGCAGAGATAGACAGATAGAGAGATAGAGAAATAGATAGGTAGGTAGATAGGTAGGTAGATAGATTAATTGGTTGATAGGTAGATAGATAGATAGATAGATGGATAGATACGTAGATAGATAGATTAATAGGTTAATAGATAGATAGATAGATAGAGAAAAAGAGAGAGCGAATAAAACAGAGATGAAAGTAAGATAACAGGAAAGATTAAGTAAAATATGATTCGAACTGGAATTTACCAAACGTTTAGCTTTTCGTCTTTTGTTTTCACCATATTTCACGACCAGAGACTCGGCGCTCATTGTGCAACACTTTTATTAATAATTTTAACTACAGCAAGAGCAAAGGGTGTCTGTATTATCTGAAACGAGTGATATTATATAATTATATACCTGTATATATATTTTTTTATTATTATTATTTATTGCCATAGAAAAATACCTAACATATCTAAACTCTGAAAGGCTAGGCAGTAGACGGAACCGCTCTTAATATCCATCTGTATATTAATATAAATAGGATGCATCGCTTTTTTTATCACGCAAACCCACAGCTAAAGAAGCACTTGGCCGAGGCTTAGCGATGCCCACGTCTCCTCGGAAGTAACCACCTGCTGCTCAGTATGGAACCACCACCACCACCAACACACAATCTTTTTATGTCCCACCAAGGCTTACTGGGAGAACTTTTATTACCCTTCTTTTTCATTCTTGGATGATTATAGTATAGTTTTAGTAAGTCCTTTTTATTATTATTTTTGCCAGAGTGTAATCAGTTCTTTCATAACATATATACTGGACTACCTTTTTTTAACCCCAAAAATTATGCAGATCATTTTCGTTTCATGACTGAATCAAAAGACTATTTCGTACAGTGTGTTAATTTATATATTTTGGAACAAGTAGTGCGATATAAGAACATATTTCCATCTCCATATATTTTCCATATCTCAAAGGAAACTTCACATTACCGTACTGTGCAATTTTTCTATGAATTTTATTTTTAGTTACAGAGCACTGGAGACGATTCAGTGAGTAAAAGGTGTATCATTTTACAGTGTTTCATAGCGAATCTGAGGAAAGTTTATAACGCTTGTAATACTATGTTATCTCTGGGTTGGAAAATCAATGTCTTCTTACAGGTGTTTCCAAGTGCACCAAAGACATGTTTTCCTATATATTGACAGAGTATATAACCATTTTTGCCTTTCCAGTGTCTCAAGGCGAGTCTAAGAAACTACAAAGATAAATAATGAATCAGTGAATCACATGAACACCTCCACACAATGAAGCAAACCCAATTTTGCAACCCCAACAAAGCGGGTTAATTACTAAGGGTTTAACAACATAGTGAGAAAATCTTGTATTATCATTATATATCGTAAGTCCTGCCAGTCAGTGTTGTCAATAAGTGTTCATATCTTCACCACTACACTATAATAAAGAACCCGAGGACTTCGTAACTGTACTTAAAGAATCCTAAAGTTAAATTATATTGTTGTGTATAGCATTCTTCGACGAAATTATTGTTATACCACAAATACAAGATAAGATCTGAAAACTATTTACCGCATAAACTCGTCATAAAGGTAAATTGGTTCAATACAGCTACGTGACTAGTTGACCACCACTCTGAACTATTCTGAGTGTCCTAAAGTGTGGAAAATGTTCATCGTGTTTGCTTCTTCCCCCTGTAAAGCGAACAGAAGCAAGAGGAAGTGACTATATCTGATATGATAAGATATAGATTTGAATTTGTAGAGCTGATGAAAATTCTGCTCTCAGACAAATATACGGGCGTGAAATTGAAGTGTAACTGAAGACAGACGGACAGGAGGTTCCTCAATCCCTTCGAACCATGTGTAGTGAAAAGTGATCATGTTAAGGTTTGACTACAAAAGAACATTCTGGTGGTAGTAAGAGAGAACAAGAACATTACATCATCTGTGTATTATAGTTTAATAAGGAAAACGGTGGTCATTGGGACCGTCTGTATCTTCAGGGTAAGTTCCCAGTGACGTGAAGTGAACCATAAAATTGTATCTGCCAACGGGAAGACAGACATAAGAGTTGCATGTGACTTGTGCTTGAAAAATAAAATATTAGAACTGCGACTGTGACGTGCATAGTAATTTTACTTTCAGTGCACCAATCCTCAATTATAATATTACAAAATTGAATATATGACAGTGGAATTAATTGAAATATTGATGGCTGTATAATTTGATCTATTGTGAACAAATTGCCATAAAGGATTACTATTCGAACTGAAATGATAAACGTGATATAAATATACGATACATATCTACATCACTATATGTTCATTAACAAAATATTAATTAAGAACCGTATAATTCCCTTTGTCGAGCTTGTAGTTATCAAGAAGCTAATGACCCTCTCCACTGTATATGTAGAGACTCGTAGATAAATATTTATTGTTAGAATTAATATAAGGAAGTAAGAAACACAAGCAAATCTATAGTTCCCAGTCATACTCAGCTTCTCTGTATCTAATTATTGCTTCTAGTTCGCCTAAATATATATAAATGTGATAAAGCTTTCAACGCACCGAAGAAAGTAATACAATTCAAGTGTGTATAATAGTAGTAACCAATTGAGCTGTGTGAATGATTTAATACACACACATGCAGAAGCTATACGACTCGTCACTGTGTATAACAAGAGTGAACTGTGTGAGCGATCCTCTACATATATAGACATTTTCTGTATAAATAAACTTAAGACATTTAGAAACACAAGGAATTTCACCAGTTTTCATTAGCTTCTAGTTCTCAGAAACGGCAAACACTACATAGCCTACATCATAACAAATAGTAAGTGCACAAAATAGAAACTATGTGTCTAATATAATATACTAGATACTGTACATAGATTTGATCTATACACACAAAGCATCGCTTAATATATGGCAAACTTGTGTTTAAGACTAAGTAGTTCGGCAACACCCACGTCCTTTCATGTATAATTAAAACAAGCAACTTATAAGCTCATTATAATAGAAGTCCTATAAGGCTTCAAAACAGGTTCTACTACAAGGAGAACCTACTGTATAATAACTGCATAAAGAGTCGAACCTTCTTTGGATAGGAAGTGGTATATGTAACTGGCCTGTGTACTTTCCGAGAGTAATTTCTATAACGAGGGGAAAGACGTAAAGTTAAATAACAAAAACAAAACGTCAAAAACAAAAGTGTCTGTGTTGAAGAATAAAGTAACGCCCTGTAGGCAACGAACACAAACTAAGTGAAATTCAACAGTGTTAATAAGGACAAACACAACACGAGTGAGTCCGTCTGTATTATAAGCAAGACAACAGAATCACCACCATCACCACCAGTCACAACAACAACACAGTCACCATGGAGGCAGAAACGGGCACCATCGGGGAGCTGCAGAAGTACCACAGTCGTCTGCTCCGGAACAGACGCCACACACTCGCTAATGTTGGGTGAGTAGTAAAAAAATATTCTCACTCGTTTATAAAGTCGTTTCCAGGCGTTTAAGTCGAGAAATGTTGTGTACATTTATCCCTATTAGTACGTACCGTTTCACAGTTTTACGGTCGCGTGGCTTTCATCAGCACTAGTTTTATAGGACCGTGAAAGGAGCAGTAAAAGAGACGACAGTGATAACACACGCTGGATCCAGGAAAGTTAGGTAGTATCTCCGAAGATGTTTAGAGACGACTGTAATAATAATAGTAATAATAATGTTAGAGAAAGGAGGGGGGTCCCATTTTTGTTTGAGTCATCACGTCCATCACTGACTAGCTTACCAAACTTGGCCTGTGTATCACCACTATTGACATGAATAATAACACCTACTTCTACCCTATACAACACCACTACTAGAACCATCTCCATCTCCATCTACCAGTACCTCTACCTCATCCATTTACCTCAACCCCATCCATTTACCACTAGCCTCTCCACTACCACTATTCCACCCACCCACCTACCTACCACTACCACTATTCCACTCAACTACCAGTACCACTATACCACCTCCACCAGCTTTTCACTACCATCACCACCACCCACCTTTCACTACCATCACCATCATCCATATTATCACCACCACCACAACTCTCAGAAACGTCTTTTGTTTACATTTCCCTCTCGAGTCTTTTCATTCCTCTTCCTCTCCTCTCTTTTCTTTTTCTCCAGTTGTTTTTTTCCCTTCCTCTCTTTTCTTCACTCCGGTGGCCAAGGCGTACATTTTGCTTCATTAGTCACTTCCTTGCCCTTTCAACACATTCAGACTCGCTACTCAGGATTTGCATATCTTGAACGGCCGATTTTAACTGTATCTGATGATTACTATTGAACACCGGGAAATAACAACATATATTCTGAACACAGGGTATATGTATGTACGTAAGTAAGTAAGAAGCACAGAAAACAATCAGTATTACTTTCTCCATCACCATCATCTTCCCTTCCATCACCATCGTTTTCGCCTCCATCACCACACATCACCTTAGTCATCACCGTCACCGTCACCACCATGTCCCCTTGCCCATCACCATTACCTTGCCCATCACCACCACCACCACGACGCACCCAAATTCTGCTTTATTATCTTGCTCTCCTGCGGGTTCAGCTTTAACAAGGGAGGGGCAGGGAGAGAGGGGTAGGAAGGATAGGGAGGGGTCAGTCAGTGGTAGAGGGTGGGGGTGGCACAGTGCCCTCTAAAGCCCGAAGGTGGTGGTAGAGGTGCGCCGGGCTGGTCCACTTTAAGCCCTGGGCCAGACATGGACGTACGCTATGCTCACCTTACCGTATTTCCGGAAACTAGGCTACACGGAGGGGGTGGGGTCGTTATATATACATTATATATATATATATATATATATATATATATATATATATATATATATATATCAGACTCTCTATTGAAATATCAAAGAGTTTTGCGCTAACGCGAATTATGAGAATTAATTGACGTATTTGCTCACGGTAATGTTTTCAGTAGCACTGGTAACAAACATTTCATCACATTTACCGTGAGTCACCGACCACAGCACAGTTTCCTTCAATTATGTTTTTATTATTTGTTCTACAAAAAAATAACAATGTATACGGTAATATATTATAACCTCTAATGTATTTTTAACGTCACGCTACACTACCACGTGTGTGTGAGGCGGTAGTAGCAATTGTCATGTTAGGTCAGATCTAAGTTGATATTTGAAGGAAAATATAGGTTGAGTAATGTTGAACACATCTTCTATGTGGACGTAATAACCTGGATATAATTATGTTACGCGAGCAGTGAAAAGCCAAGAGAGGACATAAGAAGATTGAACAGTTTCATGGTCTCGGAAGAAAATTAGACCTTTTTGTTCATCTGTCTCGTTGCCCTTTCGTCCCCTTGTATGCTCCCCCCCCCCACCCATGCAGCCTCCATTCACTTTCGCCATTTCTTTTCCTGTCGTGTTTCCTTTCCTCCTCTGTCTTTGTTACTCTTGTGTTCTTCATCATCATTTCCTCTTTTCTCACGTCATTTTCTTTTTCTCTACTGTCCGTATTATCTCTCTCTCTTTTATATCTTCCTTATCCTCTTCAGTTATTTTCTTCTCTCCCCTCTACATCATCTTCATCATCTTTGTTTTGCTCTCTTCTTCCTTCTATATTTTTAAGGCTTTCAAGAATATGAAAATAATTATTCTTTTCGTTACCATTATTATTCTACACTCACATTTTCCTTCCTCTTCACTTATATTACTTCTCCCAAACCCGTCTATGTAAACTATCTCTCGTTTCAGTATTATTATTATCCACCTTCCTCCTTGTTGTTCTCTCTCATTCCATCTTTCTCCCATCTCTGTTTCTTTTTTCTCCACTATCTCGGCTCTTCCATCTCTCCACCATTGTCATTAACTCACTCTCTCTCTCTCTCTCTCTCTCTCTCTCTCTCTCTCTCTCTCTCTCTCTCTCTCTCTCTCTCTCTCTCTCTCTCTCTCTCTCCAACGCGGACGCAAGAATTAAAAGGAAATGAGTAGTTTATTAAAGCTCCCATGACGTCACAAACGGCATGGGGTGAGTGACTTCTGTATACAACCACCTCTCTCTCTGTTTACCTGTCTGTGTGTCTCTCTGTTTACCTGTCTTTCTCTATCTCTATGTGTTTACCTGTCTGTGTTTCTCTCTGTTTACCTGTTTGTCTCTATCTCTATCTGTCTCTCTCTGTGCCGTGTCTATTCGGTAATTGTTGCGTATTAAATGAATAACTTACCTACCTATTTACTATACATTTTTCTCAGTATTATCAATCCGTTTTCCGATGAAAACGATAATTCTGCCGTTCTTAGTGAATGTTAATTATTCATTTATCGGTCGGTCTGTTTATATATTTTAACATCTCTCTACCTGTATCTATCCATCGATCTGTGTACTTGTTAATTAATCTCTTTATTTATTGTTGCATCTAAATTATACATACTATGTACATATAAATATATACTGTATAATAGAAACTATTCTAGGGTACTACTACACATGTGTGCGTGTGTATATACAGGAGTGTGGTACAGTTGTCTCCAAAAGTTTCAAGACACTATCTGCTAGATACTACTTGCTAGACTCTTGCAGGTAGTGTCTCGAAATCTTTGGAGACAACTGTACTACAACTTCAAATCGTGATTACGTCAGAAAGTAAAAAAATAATGGAAGTTACTAAGTGCATTACTGAAAACAAGAGCTTAATGATGTGGAATGCTACTACGAGTGTCAATATCAGATAATGGATTTCTGAGCCTTTCTAATCCAAAGCAATGTATTCTATTACCTTTTTCACCCGGATGCCTATAACTGATGTTTTCCCTCCTCTTGTATATTATTCTGCATAAAATATATCTAATATTTGTGTATCTAAGTGAAATTCTCTGCATCTAGTACTCTTAATCCCTCTCAATTCCTATTGTATATGTTTTTACAATTAAGAGAATATTTAGCTGTTACCTGGACCTCCACCGAAAAATGCAGATACAGTCGTGGGCAAAATGCTCATCCATATTAGGGTAACTTATATATGAGTTTGACGGTTTTCCTCTGATCCCTATAGCTGATAAACTTTCAAATAAATAGGTTAAGTACTATTTTCTACCTTACCGTACTTCAATCATCTACACACTACTTAAAACAATGACATCTTATGTGAACGTGAAAACATATGACAGTAAATTGTTGAAGATAACCATATGTGGATGATTAATATTGACTATGTATACGACTGTACATTAGTCTACTTGTTAACTGTACGAGCAGACTATATTTTCAGTGACTTGACTCAAATGATGGTATATAGTAATAGTAAACCATAACCGGATTAGCACCGTGTGAATCAGAAGTAAATTGATAATGACACCATTTTCATTACACGCCTCGTGAGGGTGGGAGTGGCCCGCCTCACCCAACTACCTCCCTTGTGTTGTGTGTGTGTGTGTGAGAAAGTGAGACAATGAGAGAGAGAGAGAGGAAATAAAAGAGAGAAAGGAAATAAAAGAGAGAGAAAGGAAATAAAACAGAAAGGAAATAAAAGAGAGATAGAAAAATAAATTAAATAAAAGAGAGAGAGAATGTATGTTAGCTTAAATAACATAAGAAAGATCATATACAGTGTGTGTGTTCCTCTGCACTCTGTACGCTTGCATTGACAATAAGCACCCAGGTCAACAGTATAAGATATCGATTTTAGTCTTGAGGCCAGACAAGAAGATCAGGGAGACTTGAAATTAAAGGTGGTTGGTCGGCATGATGATCAGATACGTTTTATCAACCACGAACAGTTCTGAAATAGTTATACGAACGTTTTGGGGACATTTTAGGGCCGATTCCACAGTGGTTTTGGTTTGTTATGATCTTCCCCAACCACCACACTTGTCTAGTCTTAATTATATCAAACTAACTCGCTATCCATATCCACAAAATCTGTCGTGTAGTTCCATTATTACGATAATTTCATAGTGGAGTCATCAAATTCATCCATTAATTCACTTGAGTCATTTACACAGTTCAATTTCTTTCGTTAGGGTGCTTGCAAACCAAAACAAACCACAGTGAAATCGGCACATAGTGTTTTGTTTTGAGAGAAGTCATTGGATATTTTTGACAATAATTAGCGAGATGGAATTCATTAACAATACGCATCCTTCTACCCAATTCATTTATCGTCATTTAAACATTTTGATACTGTCGTATTAAGAAAATCATGGCTCTGATTTATTGATCGATTGATTGATATTAGGCTGGGCTCGAACTCACACTGTCTTAATAAAAGTATGCAACCGCCCTATAAGGTAGAATAGTAATGTACTGTACGTTCGAGACCCATCTCTGTCAGTGGTGTTGTTTACATGCAATTATTGGCTGCATAAAACTCTAACAAAACAGTTCCTGGAAAGACATACAGTGACAAGACTGGGTCAAATGACGTGAAATGACTAGGCAGCAAACAGTCACCGCCAATTGTCAACACTGTGGCAAAGCAATTAGTGAGTGAGGGAAGAAAGCGAGTGGTTCAGGCAGGCAGGCTCCAGGGATATTGGACTGACTGACTGACTGGCTGGATGGCTGGTTGACTGACTGACTGGCTGGACTGACTGACGGGGAGGTCATCACTGGCGGCTCTGAAGTGATTCCCTGAGTTAATGACTGGAATGTTGGGGATTTCTCTTCTCTTTTGAACCTTCCCTGTCTGTCTGTCTGTCTGTCTGTTCCCATGCCTCTCTGTTTGTCTCTGATACTTGATGTCCGTCTGTCTATATGTCTTTCTGATGTGTCTCTGATATTTTGTATACGTCTGTCTGTCGGTCGGTCGGTCAGTCTTTACTTATCTTTACTTGTCTGTATCATTATCCTTTGCTAATGTGGCCGCAGTTCTGATATAATCAATATAAAAGAAGATAGGAGTAATGCGTCACTTTTGTCAATACTAAGATGATATAGTATTCTCAGCTGATATTATGAAGTTGAAATACAGACGAGATAGCACAAACTAATTTACACAGAACTCAACTCAGGCATATATATATATGTATGACTACGATTGGAATGACTACGACATGCATTGGTATGAACTAAGATTCTCGTTCCACAAGTGCAAGGTTCGAATCCAGGCAAGGGCTTTATTGTGATTTTACGATCATTTTCATCGTGCAAAGCCATTGTTGGATCCTAGGATTCCTCCACATATACACGAATAATACAATATTCTTGATATGAAAGTGACATGTTTTGAGGACATTAAGGAGACATAATCAACAGTAATCTTATTTTTCAAACCCTTTCATTCCTTAGGTTGGGGTGGTAAAGCATACAGTGTAAATAGAATGTAAGGAAACGAAGGTAAATAAGAAATGTTATAATTCTTGCTGCTGTTCCCTCACATGTGTAGCAGTTTCCAGCTTGGCAAATGTACAGTGGTTTCAGCTGGAATTACAGACTAGAGATATTAGGTCTGACCCCAAAAAGGTTACTATGGTAAGAGTTTAAACTCCAGACAAGGTATCAATAATTATAATATGCATGACTGTAATGAGAATATGTCGTAACTGTGTAAGAGAAATTCTAGAGATATATGATGGTGGATACAGCTGAAGTAATTACCGTATGTAAATTTGAAGCATACTTAACGTTTATATGAACTAAAGTAAACACGTACACTCATAAAGAGTAGTCTACCTGTGATATCATTGGAGGTCTACAGACACCTGGTCCGGATTGTGATGAGATACATTACTCCTGCCGTAAATGTGTATAACAATGATACAGGTTATGGACTTAGTAATCCTCATATTTTATGTTCATTCAATTAATACTGGAATCAGCCGCATCCATAAGTGGTATCCAAGCCAGATGATGAGCATAAGTGGTGTGAACTGGTGCTTGATGGTGAACTGTGATGGCACGTTACAGGGATTAACATGTTTGGCTCCGGTAATCCTACTTATGTGACATGCAGATTAGTGTTGTTTGTCAGTGTTATTAGAGTGTGAATGTGTATGTGTATAATTATATAATATTGATTAAACGGTATTCATATTGCATATTTATATAATTATGTCTTCTCCTATTCCTGATAATTATATGATTTAATACTGACAAATTGGATGCAAAGTTGATTGTTTATTGATGCATATGCCGTATATTCGCTGGCCTCCGGAAAGTTCATGAAAGTTTAAACAACTAATTACAGAATTTTATAAATAATGACTCGTTGAGTGCAGCAATGAATATTGGTAGTGCTACTATGTTAACTATTTTTGGTAAATACTTTGATGTCACACAACGTTCATGTCATTCATCCATTACCTTGAATTATTTGGAAATAGATGGAAGGTGCTGATTGGTAGGAAAGGTTGGTTGAGTAGAGCGAATAAGGAAGTGGAGAATACGGTATGTTGTCACTTTTAAAAATAAACCCTCTAGACAAGACAGTTTCATTCAAGTAACAACAGTTTTGATAACATTGTCCCAAACATCAGAGGTGTGTTTGTATGGTGGTGTTTGGTCTGCTAGAAACACGGCCTCACCTTCAAGCCTCGTCTCGTCTATACAGTTTATTCAAAGTGTGTCGATAAGACCAATTTTCTCACACAAACACAACCACTGACGTCAGGTACACTATTACCAGAACACATACTGTACACACAAGGTACAAGGTGTCTTGCCTTTACTTTTATGAGTGATTGTACTTGTAGGCTGGGATGTGAGGGGGACTGGTTGGTGTGTTGGAGTCGGGAAGTGCATGGGTTAAAGAGGTAATTAATTAAAAAAGTGAAAATACGTTTAAAATACATGTCGGGAGTGAGTTGGGTTGAGGAGGTATATGGGACGAGAGGAAGGGCTGAGGTAACGAGTATATACATCTTAATGGGACGAAAAAATAGCCAGCTAGTCGTACGGTGAGTATAGTGATGTAGGTGGTGACGGTGGCGGAGCTAGAGGGTGAGGATGGTGTTGGTGAAGGTTATGGTGAGATGTGAGTGAGATGTGGAAGAGGTGAAGAGAGTGGTGCTGGAGGGGTTGGTGATAGAACAGAATTAGGTGAAATGTGGGGAGGGGAGGGTGAGGGTAGTGGCATAGCAGGTAGAGAAGGGAAGCCGGGTAAGAGATAAGTCGGGGAAGAGGGAGATTAATGGTGGAAGGAGTTGATGGAAGTGACGTACGAGGAAGGAGAGATGAGTGATGAAGAAGTCTTGAAAGATGAGGGAGGGTAATGGAAGTGTTGATGCAGATAATGGAAGGTGTAGATGAATAGAGGACGAAGAGGTAAGTGTTGAAGAAAATAGACGTGTTTATAAAATTATAATCTATGTGACACGAATATTTCTTAGACCAAACTTCGAAGCAGAGAAAGTGTTTGCATATCAAGGAATATATAATTTTTTTGTCTATGGTTAAATTGTATTGATTTTCTTACAACATAGAAATGACTCGGATAAATTATAGGTTTTCGTTTGTAATATAATAGTGTTCTTCAATGGATATGCTTGAATACACAATAAGTATCCATACATAAAGTGGACACCGCACAGCCAACCATTTTGATATAGTGTAGTTACTCATGTACTCTACCTAACAATGGGGTGGGGTGGGGAGGGGCGGGGGAGAACAGTCGACCCCACTCCCAACTCTGCAAAGCTCGCGGTTGAACTGCTTGCCTGTTTGAGGTCTGGCAGGTTCAGAAAGACATATGGTGGTGTGGAATGTTATAGGGCTGTGAGAAGAGATGATGAAAGGAGGCATACAGTATTATACTTTTATAGAATATAGGTTGGGATTGTTGAGAATGTATGAAAGAAAGGTCATTGTAATTATCATGATCATTATCAAAACATTACATTCAATTACTTTAGTGAGAATGATAACAGCAGAGCGTTAAAATACCAGAAGGTCCCCAGTGGTGCCAGTGTGGCGGTACACGATCAATATTAGCGCCAGACCGGACAAACTCAGGTGGACAGACTCACGATTGGCTGCAGGAAGGAAGGAAGGAAGGAAGGGAAGGGAGAAAAGTTGGAGGAGGAGGAAAATTTGGCAGAGGGAAAGTGCGAAGAGGAAGGGAAATGGAAAGGGAACGGATGAGAGAATGGGATGGACGAATAGAAGAGAATGTTTATGAGTGAGCAATATAAGATGAAAGGGATGGGAGGAGGTAGTAAAGGAAAAAGGATGAAGAAAGACGAAAGAGATGTGGATACAAATCAGGAGAGGTGAGGAAAGGGGAATTATGGTAAGAACGGAATGGAGAATTACGAAGAGGAAGAGTAATAAAGGGTGGAGGGGAGAGTGAAAGAATACGCAAGACGGTGGAGAGGAGGTGGAAAATTTCGAGGAAGAGGGAGGGGGGTGGGGTGGAAGAGGAGGAAAGAAAGAGAAAGAGGATTAAGAGGGATGAAGATGGAGGGAAGGAGGTAAAATAGAGATTGTTTGAGTTAGTGAGAGGAAATTATGAACATTAGGAAAAGGAAATAGGGAAAAGAAACTGAGCAGAGAAAGTGGATGATGAGAGGAGAAGGAGGGGAGATAGCGAAATGGGGATGATGCGAGGGAAAGAAAAATATGAGAGAAATTATTGGAGATTAGAAGGGAGAGAAGGAAGGGAGGAAGAGAGAGATGAGAGAGGAAGAGAGAAAGGGGAGCAACAGTGGAGAGGAGAGAAAAGGGGAGTAAGAGAAGGGAAGAGGAGGAGGAAGATTGCGACTGAGAGTGAGGAAAGTCGAGAAATATGGAGGTAAAAATGGTTTGTGGTGACGCAGAGTATTATGATGTACAGTATGACACGAGGCAATGAATAGTAACCATGGTGAGTTAAGGCCAGTGTGTGATCATGACGTGTGTTGTATTGAAGGAAATGTCACACAAAGTCCCAAGTCTCAATATGTGGCACAAGATACAGGATTTTTTTTTTTTTTTTTTTTTTTTTTTATGTAGGCATGTGTGTTTCGATTCCCTCCATACTTTAGTCGCAGTCTAAGCTTAAACAAGACAAAAATAATTAATAATAATAATAATAATGACATGGCACGGTAATAATATCGTCTCTGTGTCTTTATGAGCCTCAGTATTCAATGTGTTCATTTAGCGAACACTGTACAATTGACAGCATAATCGAGTTTCATATTTACATGATCATATAACTGGAGCTTCAAGTTATTGTCACGTTTTGAAGACATGCATTTTATTTATCCATTTCCGTAATATTATGGAATGGAAACATTGACATAATATAGTACACATTAACAGGTTAAGTAATTCAAAATACACACGGTAAAAATGAAGGGATATTATGTTGCCTTCTATACAAACATTCACTCTCCGCTTCTCTTCCGACCAAGCAACTAGCTGCCATAAATAGCTTGTTTTACCTCAGGTCTCCTCGGGCTGTTTGTTGGTTTAAGTGTTGTGGTGACTGTTATGTTGTTGCTGTTTGTCGTTGTGGTCAAAGGCGCTACAGAACTATTGTGGCTAGAAAATGATTGTTTATATTTTTAACTTTTTTGACAAATTCTGTTCCAAATGATGAAATTGAATATACAGTCTCTTTATATCGGTGGATTGAAGTAGATTTTTTACCCTCAGATGTAACTCGTACTTCCCTCCGACGAGAATGTTTGTCAGGTGTATGTGAGTCAAAATAATATGCATATCAGCCTTTGCATAATGATCATGAAGCATATAAGTGCAGTCGTTAGTTATAATCTCCAGGCCACCCAGGTATAGAGTGTGATTCAAGCCAGGTGTCTCCTCTGGACGGTGACCTATTTTTACCTCTGAATATCTGGCCAGTCTAACTTGTTGCCAGCTCTCTCATGTGTTGCTCGCGTCACTTAAAGTCCATCATAAGTCAGCTTAGGCTCCTTCAACTCCACTCTTTCACTCCACTGCTGACCAAAGTTAACTGAAAATGATGGTTCTTGCTATATAGGCTACAGCTGTCTACTGCAAGTATAAAACTGGGACACGTCAATACTTGAATGGGAGCAATGGAGTGACACACACACACACACACACACACACACACACACACACACACACACACACACACACACACACACACACACACACACACACACACACACGGATGAACAAGAACTGGTGCAAAAAACTGCTTTAGGAACTCTTAGTAAAAGTTGAAGGAAGGTATGCAGTGGCGGGGTTGCACGGTGATTTGTTTACTTGTGACGTCACACATTAAGAAGGTGAGAGAGTACATGGCCATCTGGTGGAGTATAGATACAGTAAAATGACTTGAAATATTATTCATCTTTAAACAACAACGCTTGTATATAGGTACCCAAGCCCAAGCCCAAGCCTTCACCAATTGTGAATGTAAAATGCGAACTTGTTAACATTTTACCTTTCTTAGCCCCGATTGTTGACGACAGAGCAAAGTCACGCCTCTCGCTGACACCTATTTCTTTTATTACCTCTTGCGTCAGGAACAAGAAAAGCTGAATACAGTAAGTAAAAAGCGGCTACAGGTACGAATTTGAGAAAATATTTGGCTTTCATTTGGAGAGGTGGGTCGTCTTGTTAGTGTTGAAGGAGATTACGCAGAGGGTGGATGAGGAGGAGGAGGAGGAGGGAGAGGAAGAGGAAGAGGAAGAGGAGGAGGAGCGGGTTGAGGAGGAGGAGGCGGAGGAGGAAGAGGCGGAGGAGGAGGAGGAGGAGGAGGAGGAGGAGGAGGGGGTGGGTGGGACAGCAGTAAACGTGGTGCATGAGACTAGAATGAAAGAGAAGGTGGTAAGGGGCAGGTGTTGTAGTGGTAAGGAATATGAAGACATGATAATTATAATGGGAAGGAAGGTGGGAGGAATTGTAAAACGAGTTGGTGGAGGAGAACAAGAGGAGAGAGAAGAAGAAGTAGGGCAAATGAAAGAGGAAGAGGGGTTTGTGGAGGAAAAAGGATAGATGGGTGGGAAGGAGTATAAGATGAAGGTTAAGTAGGAAAAGGAAGATAATGGAAATGAGGGTCGGGGGAGTACGAAGGAGAAATAAGAGAGAAATGTGATGAAATTATACGATAGGGGATAATAATTGAGAAGAGGAGAAATGGAAAGAAATCAAGGAAGAAATTATGCAAGGAAAAATGTTAAAGGAGGAAGGGGAGAAGGGAAAGAAGTGTGAGAAGGCGACAAGTGATGGAGGAGGTAGGAAAAAAAAGGAAAAAAAAAAAGCAGTGATTGATGAAAAAGAGCATTGGGAAGGAAAAGACGATGAAAAAGAATAAAAGTGAAGGAAGAAGTGGGAAAAACGTGGAAATGTCAAGGAGTGGTTGAAGTAGGAGCGAAAAGGTTGAGGTGAATGAGGACAAGGAGGAGGAGGAGGAGGAGGGAGAGGAATTAGCAGGAGAAAGTAGAGAGATCGAAAATGAGTGCAAGGATAAAAATGGTGGAATAATTTGGATGAAGAACGTAAGAAGTGTTGTGGTAGCCTAAATGAAAGGAAAAATTATTACATTATTATTATTTTTTTATATATAGCTGTGTACGATAGCGACTGGTAATTCCGCAAAATATTTTAAGCATGGACAAGGACGGAGTGTGTAATATTCATTAAGGAAAGGAGGAATGGTGGTAATTAACATAGAAGAGGAAAAAGTGAGAGCATTTTCGTAAAGGAATATAAAAAATGAGGAGCAGATATTAAAATAAAAGTGGTGTTATTAGGTGATGAGGGGAATAAACACGTGAAGTTAGATAAGCTACGTAAAAAGAGGACACACACACACACACACACACAACCAAACTACTTATACCAGATGATGCGTAAAGAACCGCGAACCATAGATGTTGAGTGAAAAAATAAGGATACTATACGATACCCAAAGAAATAAGAAGATATATTTTTGTGACAGTATTGGGAGGAAACATCACAGAATTTAAAGTGCCAATGTGAGAAGGGGGAAGTGTGTGTGTGTGTGTGTGTGTGTGTGTGTGTGTGTGTGTGTGTGTGTGTGTGTGTGTTGACGGAGGGACAACAAACATGAAGGTTGGTGGGTCACAGTGTACCAAACGTAAGGAAAACGAGTAAATGTGAGAAAGAGGAGTTTGTGTGTGATAAATGTAAAACAAATAAATAATGGATTTATGCGTGTGACTCTGACGGATATAAATAACAGTCTACAGAATCGCTACAACGAGTTGATGGGACGGAGTGTGTTTTGAGGGAGGAGAAAATTAAGCCAGTCAATCATGTGTGGTATTTATCTGTAAAAAGAAAGTGAAAAATGTGTGCGGTAAAAGCGAGTTTGTTATCTTGGTAGAGAGAAAAAAAAAAAGGCTCATGGGAAGAAATAACATATTACTGTGAGGAAAACTGAAGGGAGTGTGTAATTAAGAAGTGAAAATAAACAGAAGTGATGGAAAAGCTAAAAAAAAAAAAAAAAGCCGAAGAGTATTAATGGAGGGAAAGTGCGAGTAATGGATCAATAACACAAGGATCTGCGTGTTGTTATGAGCGAGAATTCCCCCTGAATGTAAATTTAACGAGAAGGATATATAGGGCGGCACGGGGAAGGAAAACAAACTGGATATTTTATTTGTTTGTGACACTGAACGAAGAAAAATGATGAAGTTATGGTAAGAGTGGAAACGAGGTAAGGTTGTAAAGGTGTAAGTAAACAGTGAAGTCTTATGTGAGGGAGAAGTAAGTGTCTGGTGAGAGGAGAGCAATGAACCTATAGGAATAATTTTAGAGAGGGGGAGGAACTGGAGAAATACGAACTTTTTAACGTGAAGGAGGAAAATAAGAAGGTAAAGTGATGATATGTTGGTGAACGCTTGATGTGATGATATAGGATGGTGAAGTGATGATAATTATGTTGGTAAACGCTTGATGTGATGATGAAGGATGAGTGGAGTGTGCAGTATAGCAGTAGGAAAATATCTGGATGGCTCTATACACCCTCTGAAAGTTTATTGGGCACCTCTTGCTCTGGTACCCTTTGCAACCATCACTACTCTTACAGACTCAGACTGCCTGAATATGAGGTGTGGTTGATACTCCTGTATAGCTCGCCTTCTTATACTCCTTTCATCTGTGTGTGTGTGTGAGGCATCGAGAAGGAGTCAGGAGTAAAAGATGAATTTACGTTAGTGATTTGTTCATGATATTGAAGGGAATGGTAAAAGTACTACAGTGAATGGATAGAAGAAAGGATACGATTGTTGTAGGGAAAAGAGGATGGAAATAGTGTACCATAAAAGATGAAATAAAGTGCAGCAATATGTTTTTTTAATGGAGGTGAAAGACTGAAATTGTGAGTGGTAAGGAATAAAACAGAAATATGTCTCTGGTACCTAGTTAAATATATATTATGGTGAAATGAAGGAATGAAGAAGGATGAAATGCTTAGGGGGAAAAAGGAGATAAGACAATAATTATTTGTTGATGATGGAAAGAATTATTTATTGGATGTTAGAGAATGACATACTGTGCTTTCGGAAAGGTAAAGTTAATATTATCCTACACCAATAATCTTAATTGATACATGGAACTTTAAATGTGGTCGTTACTGCATGTAGTCATAGCACACACCATCATGAATATGATGAATGTATTGAATACATTTCATATGAGCAATACTCCCAGTTGTAATGAATACAACCAACGCTAGGCAACAAAGATTACAAAACTTCCATATCTTCATTATTGACAAGACAAGTTGTCCTCTCCCTTAAATTATACACAGTTTTAATTGAAAATTCTTTATCAGTGATATCACAGACGTCATGATTTATATATTTTACCAAATGTCAAAATTAAATCCTGAAGATAGCATAATACTTGGCAACACCTACCACCTTCCAACTCAGCCAACCATCGTCTTTGAATCCCATCCCCCTCTTTTTCCGGTCTTTCTTACTTTACCAGCCCCTACATAACTCGCCGGGTAGAAACGGCCACAAGGTGTATGTGCAAGTGTCTTTATCTCATTAGCTCTCGAATTTACATTCAAGTAGACGTTCTGAGTGTGACGTTATTTGGCCAGCCACAAAGTTAGACAAGTGTGTGGCTCACCTGCTTGACACCCACACACACACCTGCTTAGTCAACTCCAGCCAGATAAACATGTGCCAGTTCTTCCTGTTTGTGTAATTCCCAGGTTTCGAATACGGATCTATCAATACTCATCGCCTGGGTACCACTCTGAACGTTTGTGTTCGTACCCGTTCTTACCCTACATGGATGTTAGTCGCTGCCGCTTGGCTGCTTTCGTTGCCTGTATTTTAGTACCATACCTCGTTGAATAGTGTTGTTTCAGGGCCTCATTCATATTATCTCTTACACCACCATAACCACAAACTGACCTTGAACCTCATCCCATTTATTGTGCCACCCTATAAGTCCATGCATTGCTGTGTCTCCCGTTGTTACAGGTGCAATAAGTATGTACACTTGTGCCACGCGTTGCCATAAATAAAGCGGCAGATGTGTGCAGCACCGATAGACAGATAGACGATTGATGCAGCTGGAAAAAGGTATATGGATTAATAACGAGTGATGAAAATGTAAAAAAATATGCGGAGGCAAGTAAATAAAGTAAATAAAGATAAGCATGGTAACAGCAAGAGAGGGAGTGTAGAAAGCAGGGATGCTGGCAGACAAGCAAACTAGCAAGCATAGAAACAGGCAGGAAGGAAGGCAGATAGACAGACTAACAAGACATGCTGTACGGGTGCAGAAAGAAACTAATTAACTGCCAGACAGAAAGACAGACAAAGATAAGATTGGCATAAAAATAGGCAGATATATGGACAGAAAATGAGATAGATGTTGGAGTGCGTGTGGGAGGAGTGAGTGAGTGAATGAGTGAGGGCATACAGGTGTGTTAGCGTACAGGTGCAGCTGTCAGTTTATCACTACCCAAGTTCGATTTTCTCCACATCACTGCACTGCTATTTTACTTTTCCCTGCACTTGCTTCTTTCCTTCACTTTTTTTTTCGTTCACTTGCTTTTATCATATACGATACTCTTTATGTTCACTTGCTTCTTTCATTAACTTTTTCTCCATTCATGTACCCTACAGTTTCTCCACAGCACTGGACTAATGTTTTGCTTTTCCTTCACTTTGCTTCTTCCCTTTATTTTCTATTTACGTTCACTTCTTGTACAGTTACCTCAAGGTCATTCTTTATTCCCCTGGTTTGTGTCTGGCCTATATGTATCAGATGTGATCCGAACTTGTCCAGCGTTGCCACATGTACAGTTGGCGGCAAAAGTCCTGCTGTTGCCTCACATGCTTCACCGAGACACGCAATGTTCATAGACTCGAGATTATTAGGTGTAGAAAACGTGTGTATTTCTCGAGTCCATGAACACTGCATGTCTCGGTGAAGCAGGTGAGGTGACAGGACTTCTGCCGCCGACTGTACTCCATAGCCACTGTAGGGGGTAAAAAAGAACCCTTAGGCAACTATACAACAACAATAAAATATCCACCAACACTTTCCTTCCATCTTAGTAAACATCTTGGTAATAAAGAACAACACGTGTATGATTTTGCAGCACCTCATAATAATAATAATAATAGTGGGAGTTATTTCTGATAAGGTGTTGTAAGATTGTAGTTTGATATGATACTGATTTATTTGCACGATGGAAGGAAGGTGTCGGTGGTTATTTGATTGTGGCTGTACCTTCTCATCTACTGAGTTTATAAACAGTACACGTCGGTGTTTATATAATTTATACATTTTTGTCATTCTGTTATGTGTATTCCCTTATGCTTACTTTACTATATTGCTCTTCCTTCACCTTACTTCTTCCATTTACTCTCTATTTACCTTCGCTTACTGGTCCACTTACTCGAAATTCGCGTCTATTTACTCTACGTACTCCTCGGTGGACTCTCAAATTCACATCTGACTGCTTGCTAAACTCGTCTTTTAACTGTCTTTCGCTATTGGTTTATATGTTGCCTTCTCTTTGATCGACAACTTTTTCCATGTAATTTACACTTATTTATGAAACATGGCTCTCTGTCCTCTTTTCTCACAAGCTGTTTTGATTTATTAATTGTCCATTTACTTGTAATTAGCTTAATTATTTCGGTCCGTATTATTATTTATTGCAATATATTACTGATTCATGTACATTTTAGTTTTCTATTTACAGTAGGTATACTTTACAATGTATTATAGATACCTTAATTAACCAAAAATGTATCTACTTTTATTTACCAATCAATTTACTCTTATCAAATTTGTTCGCTCCAACAGTGCTGTTTAGGCAATTTTCTCAGCCTTTTATGATAAGCTATAAAATCAGGATCCGATAATAACATGCACGTGGGTGTGTTGGCTTGCTTATAACCCCTAATTATCCCAAACTGCTCATCATAGCCCAATTTTTCTAAGAGTTTTAAGTACCGTTCAAATTAAAGCTCTAACCTGAACACTAAAGCAGTTTCCATGTCAATCTGAACACCGAGGAAATTTAAATCCTTGTCAATCTTACCACCAGTCCCAGAGTTACAGATGTGACGTGTGTGAAGATAGGGGAAATTCTTTTGTTAGTGAATTGGAAGGTTTGATTCCTCCAAACTATACCACTAAACAGGTTTCCTCTTAGTACCATAGGGGGCATCTGTTTTCTAGTATAGTTGGACGGAATTGGTAGCCTACCGATTTACCAATAGGTATAATTTTGACATATTCGACTCTCAGAGCTCACATTAGATTAATTCTTGATTTGTAATGATTATAATTACTGTATTATTAGTATTTATATTATCATTGTTGTTGTTGTTGTTGTTGTTATTATTATTATTATTATTATTATTATTATTATTATTATTATTATTATTATTTCTTTTTTTGCTATCGTCTTTTACATATTTTTAATGATAATAGTTATTAGCAATCAAGTCTTTATCATTCATATAATTTTAGTCATAACAATATCACATTATTATCTCACCTCACTTACATCCCTGACTACTTCTGCTGCAGGCATTTCACTCACTTCACTCGTTCTGGCAATTTCCCTCAGTTGCCTCACCTCAGTCACCTCGCTGGGGTCAATTTGCAGTGGGTGGTCGGTCCCCGGGAGGCTGGTTGTCGCTCTTAACAAGCTCCATTGTGGGTAAAATGGAGGTGTCTGAACCTTGGCTTACATTCTCTCCCTTGCCCTGTCCTGCCTTGCCCTGCCCTGTCCTGTCCTGCCCTGCCCTGCCCTGCCCTGCCCTGCCCTGCCCTGCCCTACCCTGTTCTTCCCTGCCCTACCCTGTTCTCCCGTGCCCTTCTTGCTTCTGTTTTCTCAGTATTTTGTTGCCATTGTTCTTTTCTATGTTCTGTTTTATCCTGCTCTATACCTCCTGTGTCCATGTTGTGTCCCTGTTCTGCTTTGTTTGTATTCCATCTTTCCCAGCTCTGCCACGACCTGTGTTTCTTTACATACACCTCAACCTGTACCAAATTTATTCTGTCTTGCACTGTGTTGTCTTCCTCTGCCAGTGTTCTTTTTTCTTTTCGTCCCTTCCCTTCACTTTTCTGTCATTTCCCACTCTTTCTTTTCCCTTCCTTTCCTGTCTTCCTCTTTCCTTTCCTTTTCCATCCTTTCCCCTTTTTTCCTTTCCCTTACCTTCCTGTCCCCCTCTTTTTCCTTTCCCATCCTGTCCCCTTTTTCCTTTCCTTTCCCTTCCTGTCCCCCTCTTTCCCTTCCATTACCGTATTCTAATCTACCTCGCCATTACTCCCCAGCTCACATTTTCCGCTCCACCTCCTCCTCTTCCTCTTCTTCCTCTTCCTCTTCCTCGTCCTCTTCCTCTTCTTCCTCTTCCTCTTCCTTTTCCTCTTCCTCTTCCTCATCCTCTTCCTCTTCCTCTTCCTCTTCCTCTTCCTCTTCCTTTCGTTTTCCCCACAAATCCTCCTCCCCTCTGCTCTGTCTCCTGCCTTCCGCTTATTTGCACCACATCAGAACAACGCGTCTCTCCAGCTGTTTGTGTCGAGTGGCAGTCTATAAATACAATCTCTCTCTCTCTCTCTCTCTCTCTCTCTCTCTCTCTCTCTCTCTCTCTCTCTCTCTCTCTCTCTCTCTCTGCCTGTGTGTGTGTGTCTGAATCTCTCTTTGTCTCTTTGTCTCATAAATACAACAGTTTTGCCGTCACAAGGCTAAAGGTCAAGGCTACAATCAGAGTAAAAACAAACAAACTTATAATTAGTACAAAAATGCATTCGAACCAGACACGTTAATTTATTCGAATGTTTATAATGTTGTGGTTGATGTGACTGTCCCTCTTGCCTTGTTTCTGTTGTTGTTGTTGTTGTTGTTGTTGTTGTTGTTGATTTTGTTGTTAAGGTGACCATCGCCTACGCAGTTGCAGTCCCTCCCACTCATCTCCCACTCCCCTCCCACTCCCTTATTTTGGACACTTGTAATGTCACGTGACGTCAAGCATCCCATCAGTGGGTTGCAAGAAGAAGAAAGGTGAGAGTAGAGAAGAGGAGGGAAGGTGAAGAAAATGAAAGAGAAGTTGAAAAGTGAGGACATTGTGAAAGGTGAAAAAAATAAAGAAATAGGAAAAGAAGGGATGGACGAGATAGAGAGAGAAAAGGGAAGGTAGAAACTGAAAAATAGTGGGAAATGGAGAAAAGAACGAGAGGAGCAATAGATAAGGTAATCAGAATGGGAAAGAGACTGAAAGGAGATTGAGGGGAGTGAAATGAGTGTGAAAGGAGAATGAAAGGAAATAATGTAAAGAGAGAAACATTGGGGAGGGTAAAGTTTATATCCAATAACTAGCTAAGTATGGGCTGGGCCACAAAAAAAAAAAAAAAAAAAAAAAAAAAAAAAAAAAAACTTAGCATATACAACAGATGAGAAACTATAAGTAATGTTGATCTAGACCAGACGATGGGAGAACAGATGTGGAAGAGGTATACTGTAGAAGTAAGATCAAGGAAACGTACATGGTTAATGAAGAACAACAGAGGAACACAGACAGGTGAGGAACAAGAACAGGTGAAGGGAGAACAGGTGTTGAAGAGATATAGAACCAAGGAAACGCGTGAGGAACAAGAACAGATGGGGGGAGAACAGGTGTGAAGAAGGTATAGAAGTAAGATCAAGGAAACGGGTGAGGAACAAGAACAGGTGAACAAGACAGGTCAGCTAAACACGTGCATGAACAAGAATAGAACAAAAATAAAAAAAATAAAAGGAGGAAGAAAGGTGATAAAAGAAAGGTGAACAAGCCAGGGTGAAGAAGAACATACGACAAAGATAAACTTAAGAACAGAAAAACAAGAACAAATAGTGAAGAACGACAGAGACCAAACATAAAAATAAAATAAAATAAAAATACTAGAGAAGAAGAGATAAAAAAAATGAGAATAATTTAAAAGCTGACGTATGGAAGAAAAAGATTAAATAGGTACTGGGACTAGAGACAGAGGGGGCTGGGGCAGGGGGCAGGGGTGTGTGGTTGGGAGGCGTTGGGGGGCGGGGAGTCGAGGCTGGCTGTGACATGCTAGATTACGCCATTTATTGCCGTCCTTGTCGCGGTCAGAGTGTAATTAGTGGGGTAAAGGTGTGGCTTTTTTTATTTCAACTCTCTATGTCCTGCCAAGTTTCATATGTTTGTCAGTATGTTCGTAATTTTGTGTCTGTTTCTTTCTCTCTCTATCTCTTTTCTATCTATATCTTTTCTATCTATCTCTATATCTATCTTTCCCCATATATCTATCTTTCTCTCTATCTATCTTTCTCTATATTTATCTCAAATATATATATATATATATATATATATATATATATATATATATATATATATATATATATATATATATATATATATATATATATTCATTTATTAATCTATCTTTATCTCAATTTCCTCATTAGTTTTCATCTCCTACTTTCCTCCCCTCCCCCTCACTCACGTCTGTCACTCCCTCCCCTGCCTAAATGAACAATGTGAATACTTCCCAGGTGACAACATTGACACATGAACTACTTAACACTTCTCAAGGACGACACACCACCACCTACTCTGTATTGGGTATAAATAAGTTCGTCCGTATAGTTTCGTAAATGCAACCTGTAAATTCTGCCCTGTATTGTGTATAAATAAGTTCGTCCGTCTAGTGTCGTAAATTCAACCTGTAAAATCTACCTTATAATATTAAATATATCTATAATTATCAAAGGTAAAAATCTCACCTCCTTTCACATAGTCCTATATAGCACCTCGCCCCCCCCCCCCTTACCCAGCCAACTATAATATGATCTTGGAAGGTGGCTTAACGTTGTGACACCTTGGCAGGGCAGGTGTGACGGCGGCTTTTTGCCCTGATTGGCAGCCTCGATCCCCAGGTAAGTGAATCACACCTGACCCGGAATCTGACAAAATTTCCACCCTTCAACCTGTGATTTGTTTTGGCACTTACTGGGTTCACTCACGCTGATGGATAATTTTAGAACAGTTTTTGTCTAGCATTTTCGGAGAGCCTAATGGAAGTATGATTCTCTCACGTACCGTACGAATAAAGCACAAAATTATATTACAGTAAGGTCTAGTTTTTGTTTTCGTTTCTTTCACCTTCAAGTTTGGGTTCGACACTGAATATAGTTTTCATGAAGCCCGTTACCGAGGTCTATAGACTATCCCATTCCCACTCGCATAAGCCGTCAAATTATATTATAATTGATACTTGCTTTTTAATTGATACCAAAATGAAACTTTAATTAACAACTTGTAGCTCAGTACATTGTAGGCCCAGAGTGTTGGTGTTATAATCCTGCTCCTCCTTTGATCTGGCCTGGCACTCTCTTCACTCACCCAATTATGACACCAAATTCTAACAACATTTTCTTCCTTTCATCTCGAGGAAAAGATAATTTAAGCCAGTTATGTAAGATTGATATTCTTATGAAGCAGAGTTCGTGACCTTTAATTTAATGTACAAACATCGAAAAATAATATACAATAGCGTACTGTAGATATATAACACATTTTCTGCAACTCCTCCCATGAAAAACTGACGTACACCTAATATGTTATTAAATAATATTCGAAATTTCCCTTAAGTGAATAAATATTGCCTCAGTAAAGTTACCAGTTCCCATATAGAGGTTTAGCGTCTTCGAAATCTTTCTGCGCTGCGTGATCACTAATGATTTCCAAAATATATAGGCGATCTGTATATCATTTTAGTTTCTTACATCGTAACACAAATTGTGATGATGTAGTTGGAAGATAAGGTATTATTAGTACACAACCATATCTTATATATTGAAAATAATAACTCTCCTGCTGTGGTATTAACTTTGATGAGGTCAAGAGGAGGTTTAGAGGAAGAAAAATTCGTCTATCAAGCACGAAAATCCCACATACTAGATCATGATAATTTAGAGACTTCCTTTTGATATGCCTTGGCACTCACCCTTATTCCTCACCACCGTCTGCTGCGTCTAATATTAATGTAAGTTTTGTACCTGAAGGCAGCAAAAGCATATGCTTCTCTCAAGCACTGAAAACATGCGTGTTAGATATGACTGCCAAACTTATTCTCAGCATCTTTATTCATCCTTTGTTTATGGATTTATAATAACAGGTTTGTACTGTATAGACACGATCAAAATTCTTGTCGCTTTTCTTTTTAAGAGTCTACTGTGAAACAACTTGACAATAATGCTCTTGCCAGTTTCTAGATCTTAATGTCCACCATGAAATTCGTCAAAAAAATGCAACAACTATTAACTTTTCTTATTCACCATGATAAGCATCAGAGTTCCCATCTGGCAAGAGAGGTGACAAGAGTTTTTACCGTGACTGTACACTTACCCCTCAAAAAAAGTTCAAGAAAATAACCAATGCACGCAGAATATAGCCAACAGAAAGACCACCAATATAAAGTATATTGTCTGCAGCTGTTACCACTCCTCTTAAGGACCCTGTGATCGTGTATGAAAATTGGTGGCTTTTGATTCCACCTGAACATACCATGAAACAAGCTCTCTCCATTTAGGTGTTGTTTCGTGGCAATATTTGAAGGAATCGTTTATCTCCAATTTCCTGACTACATCACGGGCCCCTCAAACACAAGGCTGATGTGAATGGTCGGCTCCCACCTTCCTTACTACTTTCTCGCATCTATTTTTAACATGTTTACCTTTGAATTTAGGGGAGGATGGGGTTAATTAATTTTGGTGCCGGGTTATTTTTGCTGCTCTGTTTACCTTCACGGGTATTTGGAAGCGGTGGGAGGGAGAGTTTTTTTTCCCAACCCAGTTCAGTGATGACGCACGTGTGGGCTGGGACTACCACGCCAAAGTGTAGAGGCTAATTTTAATGTCTAGGTGTTGTTTTTTTTCTTCTTTGGTGAATCTTTGGGATATTTGGAGCACAAGGAATTTAGTGTATAACTATGCACACATCATACCACCAACACATCATACCACCAACACATCATACCACCAACACATCATACCACCAACACATCATACCACCAACACATCATACCACCAACACATCATACCACCAACACATCATACCACCAACACATCATACCACCAACACATCATACCACCAACACATCATACCACCAACACATCATACCACCAACACATCATACCACCAACACACCATACCTCTAATGAAACATACCAGTAACTCAACGAGATGGGATAATTATTACGAGTCAGGAATACCATCGTCACATTTTGTACAATTTTTTGGTGCCATTTGTGAATTTGGGGCTTTTGGAAGCAAAGAAAGCTTGTGCTGAAATACCTCTCTCGCATAACCACCAAACTTTAATATAAACTGGGAATACTGAGCTTAATCTATATTTCTATATTTTTCTTCTTTTCCTTTGAATTTAAGTGTTTGATAATGTCACATGTTGATGAGATGATAACCGGTTACTGGTAATGTATAATCCTTAATACTAGTGCAGTCATGATACCACCAAGTGTTTGTGACACTTGCTGGGCTTATGATTACCGCCTGCTACTCCATCCAGAAGAGTATATCTTCATAGCGTCTATCCTGAGTGGTTTTGATCTCCTGTCCTTTGTGTTGGGAGACAGGTGCATGCGTGCACAAGCCGATCGGGAGTGTGTGCACGAACACATCGTCTTGTCTGTGTGTATATGCGTTGCATAAAGACTTGAATATGCATGAGTACGTCTTCGCGTGTGTGTGTCCAATTTTTATTGCAGAGCTGTCTATCCTGCTCAGACTTGGCTGGCATACTTTTTGTTTTCTCTCTCTTTCTCTGGTCTACTTTATACAGACAGGAATATGCTCATTGGAATTGACATCCTTATTTTTATTAATTAAATGATATACATGTATGTCTCTGTTGACTCAGAGTATCTTCCAGTAAGTGAATATCGTTCCAGAAAGTTAAAAATTTTGCAATATACCATAATTTGAAGTTTATTACAACACCATTCAGTTATATTAGGTAATCGGAAAAAGAGTAGGTAATGCGAAATAGAACAAAAAGCCCGTCAGTTCATATGAGCAAATTGATCGAATTTTATTTTATTATACACAGTTTCTGATATGGCCTCATTTGATAGGAGGAAATTAGACTTGATTTTGGACACTTCCTACCGCTACCTTTTTTAATTCACTGGTGAGGACGTAAAGCGAACTTCATGCAATTGGTTCTCATCTTCCACAATACAGTAAAAAAAAAGGTATGAAGATGGAAAGCAAAACCCTCGATCACTGATTTTTACGTCACAGGAACGGAAAAGAGTGAAGTTTATTTGACTTTCAAGTCACTCATTCTGATTTATGATGCCATTAAGGAAAAGGATATAAATATAAAGTAAATGAATGTTTTTAGGTGACCTGCTGACCTGAATTTAAGGAGATATTATAATGTTGGTCCAAAGTATGCCAGGATCAAGAAAAAATAGGGTGTTTTGTTGCTGAGAATTGTTTGGAGAAATAATTTACTCTAGATTTATGAAAAGTGTTATCCCTTTAAACGTGAACCATTTATAAGTACTGTACCACTTAACATTCACAGACAGAGTTGAACACACACACACACACACACACACACACACACACACACACACACACACACACACACATACACACACAAACATACACACTTATTTTCAGTATGAATTGGACTGAATATTAAGTACGTTGCAAACCGATATAAAGTAAATGGTATACACGGCTGGAATCATGAATATTTAAAACATGAAAGTAATTTATGGTGGTATGAATCACGTCCTGATGATGCACGTGTGTGTTGCTGGCATTTATTTTCAACCCTTGGAGTGCTTCTTTTTGTTTCGTCTTATACAATTCCAAGGTAGCCTACAAGATCTATATATATATACTGTATATTTGCTATGAAGAATTTACCTAAAATAGAAGGTGAAATCAGACTTAAATTATTTGTGCATTAGTACAATTTTAACTAATGAATTGTTTTCAAACCTAAGTCATTAAGTGTGTTATATATCGATTGGACAATATGTTAATTGGTCTATATATCATGTGGTGTATATTGTGAATGATATAAAAGAAATAACTCTGAATAAATTGTTTTAATAGATTAGGAGAAAATGAGAGAATATGCCCTGCTGTTTGCTCATCAGTAGAGATAAAATATGAAACTTTTTTTTAGATAAGAAAAAAGTTATCTCACATAAGACAGCTCATTGGCTCAACTCCAGACGTGGGTGCGTGAGTGAGGAGGTGGATGTAGCAACTGTGGCCCTCCCACTCCCTCCCTCCCACCCACTCACCCTCCCTCCCTCCCTCCCATTCTCCCTCCCTCCCTTCCACCCATTCATCTATTTTCCCATTCTCCCACCCAGTCACCTTCCCTCCCATTTACACATCCTCCCTCCCACCCACTCATCCTCCCTCCCACCCACTCATCCTCCCTCCCATTCTCCCTCCCTCCCTTCCACCCACTCATCTTCCCTCCCACCCACTCATCTTCCCTCCCACCCACTCATCCTCCCTCCCACTCACTAACTCACCTGACTGAGGCCACACACTCGTCATTGTAAACATATCATAGGAGCGCCTGTGGGTCTGCCTCTCTGGCTGTACTACATTTGTGGTGATCTTAATTCACGCTCGAAGGTTTATAAGTTCTTTCAGAGGTTCCTGTGCTTTATGAACCACACACACAACACACTTTGAACATGACAACATGAATAAAATATCTACTTAAAATATTACACTTTAAGGTAGTTTATGATGCGACTTACATTTAATTACTATCCGCTCTATGGTGTGGATATAACGCACATATAATACACATATAACACACACACATACATGCATTAGCTGAAAAGAAAGTGCTGTTTGTACAGGATGGACCAACATACATACATACATACATACAACATACCTACATACATACATACATACATACAACATACCTACATACATACATACATACATGGAGAGATACATTATTCCTGGTAGTAATATTCAATGCAGGTAGCCTCTAACTTGTCTCCCTGGTGTATTCCGTGACTGTCTACAAGTTAAGCCTAATGATCCTTGTAATGACCCAGTGACCTTGGTGAAATGACCCTGTGGTTCCCTGTGGAGGCACCTCACTACTCGACCTTGGCTGGATGTTATGATTACCTATTATCTCTCTCTCTCTCTCTGTCTCTGTATCTGTCCCACTGGTTCTGTTTCTCTCTCTCTGTCTGTCTCTCTGTCTCTCTGTCTCTCTGTCTCTCTCTGTCTCTCTCTGTCTCTGTCTCTCTGTCTCTGTCTCTCTGTCTCTTTGATATAATTACCACGACAATATTGCACGAGAGAATGTTTAATTAATTCAAGATATAACCCTCTGTTTCCAGGAGCTTGCCAGTGGTGAGTAAATTCGTCTTGTGTTAGCCAGAGTATATTATAATTATTAATGTTCAGTCACTGTTCTGAAAGAGGCAATAGTGTAAGTCATTAGAATACGTTTATGGCATAGAAACTTCAATAGACCGGATAGATATTATATATGTAAATGTTATACAATTACCAACGACAACTACTACATTTTTTTGGTCTAAATTAACGACATCATGCAAAGTAAAACACTCCTCCAAGTTCAATAAATCATCACTCAAGTTGTAGCAGGCCAACTCATAAATAACACTATAAGCTTTCACCAATGCAAGCTGATATATACTCTCTGATAAGGTGTGAGACTGTATACACCTAATCTCATCCACATTTGCATACCCACACCTACAACAAACTTAGGGATAACAGCGGCAGGTAATAATCATTAATGTTTGTTTTTTTATTTCTATCTTTTAACATCAGGAGTCATTGTGATCGTTTTCAAGAGGATCAAGTTTTACATCACGAAATCCTCCCAGTGTATTTATATTTCTGGGATTGTAAGTCAAGGAGAACAAACAAACAAACAAACGAACTATACAAACGAATTTTCCCTAGTAGGTAGATATAGTGGACTGACTTCTGGTGGCGACCGATACCAAATTTTCACCTCATCTCTGACCTAAACCTGTGTCGTGCCTCCTCTTCCTTCTCCTCCTTCCCCTCCTGTTTGTTTTCCAATGGAGGGTTTGGTGTTGCCAAGGAACTGATGGGTTTCGTTTAGCGATTCCCGATGCCAATAACTCAGTGTGAGGTGGACTCCAGGATAAAAAATGTCATCCATGATCACCTCTTCCTCCTCGTGTTAGTCTCTGGTTCTGTAAACATGTGTGTGTGTGTGTGTGTGTGTGTGTGTGTGTCCGAGTGTGTGTGTGTGTGTGTGAATGCATACGTGCGTGAATGTGTGGTGTCAAGTAAATAACAAGAAGTGTCCAAGAAATACTGACGCAATAAATATTTCAACACATCAAGGCCTATAGACTTGCACATTTAATAGGCAATCCAATGCAAGGTTGTTATATCTAACGTATGCATATTACATCATCAGTGGTATGCACTTTACGTCATAAGAGGTAGGTTATGCATATTACATCATCAGAGGTATGCACTTTACGTCATAGGAGGTAGGTTATGCATTTTACGTCAGCCACAACAAAACAAACAGACGTTAGGCGCCGTGTTGCCTATAGAGAGACAGTGTTTACTTGTATTAATTTCCAGCACCCGGATATGAGTGGTCTAACTCACTTGAAGGTGTGTGTTTGTGTGTGTACTTGTGATTGAATGTGTGCTTGTGAGTGAGATCGTGTGCATATGCTTGTGCAAGGTATGCAACGTTTGTGTGGCTGGTAGTGTCTGTGAGTACGCGTGTAATTGTATGTGCGTTTGCAAGAATGTGTGCGTGTCATTGTCGTTTGTGTATAAGATTATATGTGCGTGCATAAACTACCCCAGCGTACATATGTGATTGTATGTTCGTGTGTATATTATATCAACAAAAATGCTGTCTCCTTGGATGTGCCAAGTCATGAATCTGATATGGTACCATTAACAGCTGTACACACTCTTCAACTAAACCACTAGAGAAGTTCAGTAATATTTCAGCTGGAGTTTGTAATCTTTTTCTGAATAATGTTTTTTCGACGATTATACATAAAAATTATATTGATATTAAAAAAAACGTTCAGTGAAACACCTGTATTTTGTTTGAGAAAGTGTGTACCTGTGTGTTTGTTTGTATATCTGTTCTAAGGCCAGGGCAGTATATATGTGTGTGTTAGGGCCAGGCGTGTGTGTGTGTGTGTGTGTGTGTGTGTGTAACGTGAGTCAAGAGGTATACTCGGCATCACTTCAAGGTGTAGCTGGGAGAACACTACCCTTCCTGTCTCGACGTCCGCCCACCCATCCACCATCATCTCGCCCACACCATGCCGACAACCCTAACCCACTGTCCTGCCCACACTAGACCATTATGCTGTCCACACCAACCTATCAACCACCCACCACCCCGCCTACAATGGCCTAGGCTATTCACTTTCGCCCTCTCTAGCTCCCATTAACCCGCTCATTCTTTTTCATTATCCAGCTCACATTGACCCACCCAAATTACCTGCCCACCCGCCCAATGTCACTCACTCCCTTTCAACATTCTAACCATTCACACTTTTCCTATTAACTCTGTCCTCGTAACCACCTCACTTAATATTCACTCTCATATTCGTCCACTCAGTACCGTATACTCGCCCGCCCACTCAACCAACTACTTTCTACCCCAACCCTATACTCACACACACACACACACACACACACACACACACACACACACACACACACACACACACACACACACACACACACCAACTCAGTATCCACTCACTCATTATCGAATCACATACTTAGTCACTCACTCGTTTACCCACCGAGCTAGCCTACTCACTTTCTTAACCCACCCACTCAGACTGAACCCACTTCTTAACCCACCTACTCTCTGATTCCCTCCCTCTTTCATGAACCCACTTACTCCTCCACCCACTCTCTGCTTCTCACACTCACTCAGACCAGCTCTAGTTACAGGTCACCCTCCTCTAAACACTGTCACTGGAGAGGATGAGCCAACAAGGAGGTCTCTGCTGGAGGTGTTACTATAGATGCTTAGGCTATGAGGAGTGTGGATGGTTGCCTAGGACGATGTATTGAGGAGGGGAAGTGTTGTTGGTTGGTTGTTTGGTTGGCATGGATGGTGCAGTGGTTGTGTTTACTCGTCAAGTTGGCCTGTGTTCGATGCTCGTCTTTTACACGTAAATTGTGAAGGGAAGGTAAATATAATAATAATGATAATAATAATGTGGGTTTCGTTCCAAGCACTAAGTAAGGATTTAAGTGGTTTCCCGGCTTCGTTTACTCGACTAGCATTATGCGGGAGAGTTATATTTCAACAAAGGAGACCAGCATAATATAAACAGAACAAAATTATGCCGGTTGGTAGAAAAGTTCTGACGAGATTCTTGGAGTAAATTAATTCATGGTTCATGTGACCAACTCCTGGTAGTTTTCATTTCCATGTGTTTATTTTAATAGTATGGTTGGTTACCCTGGCATACACTGAGTTACATAATTTTAATCTCCCATTCAATGTATAACTCTGAATACTAAAGAGACATGGGAGTAAGGCGTCTGCTCCCGTGTGCCAGCTGTAATTCCCTGGAAGATGGCCCCCTCTTCAGTTTAACGAGTCTCCGAATTTATATCCAATTAAGTGTGATGACTTTGTTACCTTCCGGTGTTCTTGTTTAGGCTATTATGACTTTCCTTGGGATATTGCGTCATTTGCTGGGATTATTACGTCTTTTCTCTGCGTTATATCGTCTTCTATATTGGCTGTTCAGTAGAGGGAAGTGTTTGTAAATCGAAGGTAATTACTTATGTTAATGATAGCAAGTGCCGTTTGACTTGGTTGGCATTATATATTACACATAATTAGGCAATTTTTGAAGGAGCAGGTTCAGTTTCCCAGGGTATAAATCTCTGAGTCTAAGGACAAATTCCACTGTTGTTTGTTTTCGTTTTCGTTTGTTTTCGTGTAAATGACTCATGAGTGAATTATTTAATGAATTTGATTACTCCACTATAAAACTATAGCAATTATGGAACTACCTGACATATTTTGTGGATATGGATACTGAGTTTGTTAAGTAAAATTAAGACTGACAAGACTGTGTGGTTGGGGAGGATCATAACAAACCAAAAACACTGTAGAATCGGCCTTAAGTTTCTTGCCGACCATTTTACTGTTGTTTCACTCACTCACTTCCTCTCTCCTTTTATATTTGCCTTTTACCTCTTTTTTTCACAGTCTCCTCTCACACTCTCTCTGCCTCACTCCATGTTCTCACCACCACTCTCACTTGCTTCCTCTCACTGCTGTCACTCCCTCCTCTCGTATTCCCCTCTTCTATCTCTGCTCTCACATCCTTCTTCTCCCATTTTTTACTATTCTGTCTCGTGCATTGTTTATCTCTTCCATTCCCCTCTGATACATTCCTTACTGATCTCTATACCTTTTCCTCTCTCTCTCTCTCTTTACTTTACCCTCGCAGCCCTTTCTCATTTTTTCACGTGCTCTCTATTTCTCTCACTTCACCCAGTAGACAAAAAATATTAAAACAAAATATGAACGCGAGCTATCTACGTTTTTCTAACAAGAGTAAAAAGTTTATAATAGAATAATCTCTTGCTATCATATGTGGGGGCTTTCAATTCCTTTAAAGCTATGTCGGAAAACAGACTACTTCTAAATGCCAACAATGGATAGAAGTTGTAGGATAATTTTGGAGAATTCAGTGACCCACCAGTTTAATTTAACACTATATACATATTACCATACTTTAAAATTTACAAGGATTTACAAAGATTGAAGAAATCTATGACTTAAATTAACAAACACTGAAGATTTCTATTTCTATGACAAATACTTCATGAAGATTACATTGCTTTACATTAAAATTTCTATGTTTTAAATACTCAAATATTGAAGGTTTCTAATTTTTAGATTTTCAAACGCTACATATTTCTTTGCTTTGTTCTGACTAGTTATCTTCTTGCAGGAGGAAAGTGTCTCTGACGTCCCTAGGCTTTAAAAAAGATTCTTCTAGTAACTTATAAACAATAACTTATACTTTAAGGAACCACGTGTTGTAGTAAGAATTTTGGAGGTTAGCGAGTCCTTCAAACATTGCCACGAAGCACCACCACCTACAGTACACTGAAGGAAAGAGCTTGTTTCGTGACATAGTGAGGAGGAATCAGAAGTCACCAACCAGCATTAGACATGATCATTGGGTCCCTTAAATGACATACTAAGACTCGAGCCAAAGCATTACTATTGACACACAGTCCTCCTTTACACAAAATTCAACACGACATTTCTGTTTTGGTGGTCCGATTATGTGGTAGAGGAGAAAAAAAAAGATGAGAAGAAGAGGAGAAATAGGACAAGAATGCAATGATGAAAAGAAAAGTTGATGATAATTACCGGTATAGAGATAGGGACGAAAGCAAGACAGTGAAAATATATGACTGAATAAAAGGAAAAAGTGAAGAAGAGATAATATGGAGAAAAGTAAAGTGGAAATATATTTAGAGGCATAATGGAAGATAAGGAATAAGTACCATCCTTTTCAATTATTTTACACGACCCATTTTCCTTCATACGAATATAAACGGATGAGTAAATAAGGAACATTTTTATATTTGGAATTTGATGCCACTCTTACGCCTTGGTTCCTGACTAATTCCTACGCCTCCCCTTTTAAAAGCAGGCTTAAAACTTTTATTTCCTTGCATTCTTCACGGTGCTCCTTCACACAGTCTCTCTCTGTCTCTGTCTCTGTCTCTGTCTCTGAAGTTTCTTTCTCATTCTTGAAGTTTCTCTTTCTCATTCTTGAAGTTTCTCTTTCTCATTCTTGAAGTTTCTCTTTCTCATTCTTAAACTTTCTCTTTCTCATTCTTAAACTTTCTCTTTCTCATTCTTAAACTTTCTCTTTCTCATTCTTAAACTTTCTCTTTCTCATTATTTGAACTTTCTTTGAACTTTAGGAGCTTTAGAGTCTTTCCTCACAACTCGTGCATTCATTACAATCCTCCCTAACACCTCATGACAATCATAGACCTTCCTCTCAACTCAGGAGTGACCTCACTGATGCGACGCCTAAAATATCAGTCATTCAATCAATCTCAAATCAGAGTATATCCTCCCAGCTCACTGCCCTTCCTCACAGCTCACAACCCTTCCTCACAGCTCACAACCCTTCCTCACAGCTCACAGTCCTTCCTCACAGCTCACAGTCCTTCCTCCCAACTCGCATATTTTCCTCCTAATTCACAACCCTTCCTCACAGCTCGCATCTTTTCCTCACAGCTCACAATCCTTCCCTCTCTGTCTTGCATAAAACATTACATGTCCGTCCTCTCTACCAGGGCATTTGCCTCTCTGTCCTCCCTCCCTCCCCCTCTCTCTCCCTCTCTTTCTCCCTCCCTCCCTCCCTCCCTCCCTCCCTCTCTTTTTCCCCTTCCCTTCCTTCTTCCCTTGCCTGTTCTATTCGTGTGTTTTTTATTTGACTTCTCTCTGGAACATCTATCCAATCACTCATAAAATTATCTAGTCAGCAAAGTAGAAATATACAGAGGACTGAATTACTGATGTACAAGCCAAACTCTTTACTAGCTCTAAGGGAGTAAGCCATCTCTAAGGAAACTCTAGAGGTGTATGGCAAAGTCTAGAGGTGTATGACAAACTCTAGAGGTGTATGACAAAACCTCTAGAGAAGAAGTCCTTTATAAGCTTCTATTTGAGGATGCTCTGGGAAAACACTAGAAACTCTATGCCAAGTGTGAGACAGAATCTAAGGAGCTTTAGATGGGGATGAAAGCTCTATTGAGTAGGAAAGTTCTACAAGAAGACTTTAGGGAAGGTATGAGGTGCGAGATTATAGAGAGAGCACACTTGACAGAGACTTAAGAAGATTGAAGGATTGGGTGAGTGACGGTACTACATGATTTGAAGTGGAAGAGGATGAACTTAGTGAGAGAGGAAAGGGAGGTGAGAATACATGGAAGGAGAGGAGCGTAATGGGAAGAGGTGCTGTTCTGAGGGAGTGAATGGTGAGACAGTGAGAATGAGTATGATGAGAAGAGGAGAGATAAGTTGAAAGGAAGGAAGTGTGATGAAAGTAGGCTGAAGACATCAACTAAACAGGACACCAAAGCAAGCACTACTATAGTGGTGGATGTTGGACTGGTGATAGGCAGGGCTGGAAGAGCGATGGAAGCTGTATGTACAGTTGCCAAAAAAAGGTATTGCAACACATTTTGATAGAACTTTAACCATAGTAATATCCACAACTATTTGTAGGGACTATAAACATGTATAACAGAAGGAAATATACACATCCTTCTGTAATACATACTTATAATCCCTACAAACAACTATGGACATTAATATCCTTAATGTTGTATCAATAGTTGTCGCAATACC
Source organism: Petrolisthes manimaculis (assembly GCA_034508575.1). Lineage (NCBI taxonomy): Eukaryota > Metazoa > Arthropoda > Malacostraca > Decapoda > Porcellanidae > Petrolisthes > Petrolisthes manimaculis. The sequence continues at coordinate 31,656 of JAWZYT010003066.1, read as the reverse complement.
TTTTTTGGCAACACTGGAAGGCGAAATGAAATAAATATATACAGGAGTGATTTTTTTTTATTACTTTCAGCATGACAAACTATTACTAGAGTGAGTGACCTTTGTAATATAGTTTGTGTGTGGTGGGCGATGTGTTGTATCGGATTTTCATCTCTTTTTCTTCTGAGGGAATCCACAAAAAAGTGAGAATAAAAGAAAAGGTGAATGAAAAGTTAGTAACAGAATGGGAAGAATCAATGAAAAAGAGAGAGAGAAAGAGAGAGAGGTTGGAGCTTGGTATAAAAATGGTAAAGGTCAGGCAGATGTGAAAGGAATAGAGAACACATAACCGGGGAGGAGGAAGAGAGGGGGAGGAAAGGAGAGAAGGGCAGGATGACAGGAGAAAAGAGCAGGATGAGAGGAGAGGAGAGGGGGAGGATGGGAGGAGTAGAGAGAGGAGGGGAGACGATGGGTGGACAAGAGAGGGAAGAACTATGGGAGAAAAGTTTGACAAGAGGAGAGAGAGACAGAGAGTGAGTGAAATCTGGATGGAAAAAGAGAGGAAGTTAGATAGGGAGGGAAGAAGAAGGGAAGCATGGAATGAAAAGGAAAATATAAAGAACATTAAGGAGGGGAGGTAGCCATGAGGTATAAGGATGGAATGAGGTCGTGAGAAAATTATTCGGGTTGGATATTGTGAGTGAACCTAACATGTGTGAACCTGGGAATGGAGTAATAAAATGATGGGGTAAGAAAATAGATGTAGTGGGAAGTATTTAGAGCATAGGGGAAAAGTGGACGTGTGCTGAGAGAGGGAGTAGACTGATGAGACAACACACATACAGAACTGTGCTTACTTCCGGGAATATAATCGTGGTAATACAGTATACAGTCATTATTGCAGTGAAGTGTACAGGGAAAGCATTATGTTCTTCCATGGGTCGAAGTGTGAAGAAGTATTCCGAACTCTAGATAAAAGTGGATATGATAACTTTATTATAATCATATGTAGAGGATGATCGTATGATCTTTCTGTGATTCGAAGTGTGAAGTATCGAGATCAGAGAAGGACTTACTGCCCACCCTGGTACTGTATGTATGTAAGAGAATAGGTATGATGGTGATGATATGGGATGGTATGAATCAGAAAGAGAGAGAGAGAGAGAGAGAGAGAGAGAGAGAGAGAGAGAGAGAGAGCCTTGACTTGGAGAGGGTAGGTGAGTGGTGGAGAGAGGACGAACGAGAGCAGGAAGGGGACAGAGTAGAGTTAGGTAACCAAGAGTATGTATGCATATGTATGTGTGTGTGTGTGTGTTAGGATGCGTTTGTCTCTCTCTCTCTCTCTCTCTCTCTCTCTCTCTCTCTCTCTCTCTCTCTCTCTCTCTCTCTCTGTGTGTGTGTGTGTGTAACATGACATACAGAGAGAATAAAAGATGAAAGAGGATGGGAAAATGTAGAGGGAAGAGGAGGAGGTGGAGGAATATAAATGATAGTAGAATAAAAGATAGTAGACGAGAAAGGACAAGACGAAGAGGAGAATAAGAATAGGATAACTTAACGATGATTATGAGAAAGGATGATAACTGAAGGAAAAATATGGAGGTGAAAGAAGAAAGCGATAGGGAGTCGGTGAGCGAAAAGAAACGAAAAGAATATGAAGAAGAAAAGAGCAGAGAAGACGAGTGCAAAGTAAATGTTGGAGAGAAAGGAAAGAAAATGAGAGAATGGTGAGCGATAACGAAATATTGTGAAAAATAACACGGAGAGCAGGAGAGAGAAAAGAGAGAAAGAGAAGAAGAGAGAGAGCTGGAGGAAGAGAGAGAGAGAAAATAGTGGAGAAAAAGGTGGGAGTCATGTTGGGATTCCTTAGAGAGGAAGGGGCTGGAAAAATTCATAGCAAGTCCTGGAAAAGAGAGAGTGAGGCAGCCAGTGTGGGTCAGAGAGGATGAAATAAGGAAAGGAAGGAAACAGGAAGTGAAGGAATGAGAGTGGTTAAGGAAAGGAGGGTAACAGGAAGAGAAAGGAGGGGGGGGTAAGGAAAGGAGGGAAACAGGAAGTGAAAAGAGGAATGGTTAAGGAAAGGAGGTAAACACAGGAAGTGAAAGAATGAGAGTGGTTAAGGAAAGGGGAAAAACAGGAAGAAAAAGGAGGAGGAGTAAAGAAAGGAAGGGAAGGAGGCAGAGAAAGAAGATGGAGTTAAGTAAGGAAGGGAAAAACTTTGGGAGTGAGGGAGAGATAGAAAGGATAAAGGAGGAGAAAGCAAAGGTGGAGAGAGCTATTGGCAGAGGCATTGTGGTGGTGGTGGTGGTGGTGGTGGTGGTCGGAGTGAAATTGTATGCATAACACGAGTATATACTGAAGTGGTGGTGGTGGTGGTAGGAACTATTTGAGTTGATGGTGCACGAGACATTGGCGAAGATGTAGGTGGAGGAGGATTGGGGGAAGGGGAGGGGGAGGAAGGTGTAAGTGAAGGCTAAGCGACCCTCTCCATTAACCTAATCAATATCTTGGCTGAGAAGTTTTGTAACCGGAACTAGCCCAAGGTCACTTCACTACACTTCACTTCACTTCTTTTCACTTCACTTCTCTTCACTTCACATCTCTTTTTCACTTCACATCTCTTCTTCACTTGACTTCATTTCACTTTTCTTCATTTCTCTTCTCTTCTCTTCTGAGTTGGGTGTATTCGATAAACGGCCCAGCTATTAATTATCCCTCAATGAATGTTTTGTAACCTCATTTATTTATATAAGCATAGTACGATAACAAGCACAAACACAAGTTCCAATAAAAAAATCACCTGGTGTTATGAAACTAATAAAGAGTGAGGGATTCTTTTTCTGTTTTTATGCAAAGCAGCAGTTTCTCTCTCTCTGATAATGACAAAGTATGAATGTGAGAATACTTGTGTGTGTCAGTATAAGTGTATGCAAATTTTGTATTACGAAAAATGATCATGCGAAGGATGTTTAAAAGATTCTAATCCTTCCCAGTCACTTATCATTCTTTCTTCTGAGGAATTTCCATAAAGGAGGGTCACTTAAGTTATGGTGATATATACGGTACGGACCAGCGTGACAATATGGGATGGCAGGATAGTTGTATATTTTCTCTTTGGGTGGCAGAATGAAGTATATAATATAGTAAAAGTTAAGTAATTTGCTTTCTGCAATTTTCTGAGTAGTTAAATATGAACTTTCTAGTTAGACTATGCATGCATTGATGGATGTGTATGTACGGTATGCATTTATTAATTATTAGTATTCTATTGAGGTACAGTATTTTGGCTCACTCTTATTAACTTGAGACATATTAGTTCAGACGTTCCAAGAAGAAAACTTGTGTTTATTTGTGTGTGTGTGGTAATGAAGAGACATACACATACCTAGCAAGATCACAGGGACTCCTAATGTAACCCGGGCGTAAGATTCCATTTTCCTTGGCGCCAGGTGAAGTGGTCCTTGAGTACAAGAGCAGAATGCTAGGTATGTTGAGGGAGACGAGGTATGGTGGAGGTGAGAGAGAGAGAGAGAGAGAGAGAGAGAGAGAGAGAGAGAGAGAGAGAGAGAGAGGTAGCGTATAAATGGAGTGGGAAAAGGAGAGTGAAGGGGAATAAAAGGAGAAAGTTCGATAGTGGTGAAGTAAGGTGGAAAGTTTTGGTGTGAGGAAAAGTTATAAGAGATGGAGAATTGAAATTAGTGAGATAAATTCTTTAATAGAGATGGTAAGGGCGTAAGGAAATATTATAAGTGTAGAAAGAGAAAAGAAAAGCTTTATAAGAAATTATTGGAAAGGAAAGAGAGAATATAAATCATGAGGGGAAAATATGGAATGCAGAAAAGGAGAATGTACGGGAAAAAATTGCAGGAAAGGTCAAGTAGAGTTAGAGAGATTGTGAAAGATGGATGAGTAGGGTTGAGAAGGGAGATAAGGATGGAGGGAGGAATGAGAAGAGGGTGAAGGGGGGATAGGGAGAGAAGAAATCGGGAGAAAGGAAAGATGGAGGGCAGGAGAGAAAGAGAAGATAGGAATAAGAGATGGAAAGAAGGAATAGATGAGAGGAAATGAGGAGAGAGGGGAAGGAAGAGAGAAGGGAGGAAAAGGAACACTGGTGAATGGACGATCACCTATTTATTATATCCTTGTTTTCATTTTATTTTCCAGTGCCTATTATAAAAATAGTATTGACAAAATTAGTTGCCTGGTAAAAATGAAGAATGTTTATAGATTAAATGGCATAAAGAATGGCTGGGAAATCTGAAAGCTAACACCCAGCCAAGCACATCTGATTGGCCAATTTATGAATTTCGTATTTCACCAGATATATATTATCTATACACGCACCTATCAGAGTATCCATCAGTATTAAAACAATCTAAGATTCAGCCATATGTGTTACTTTAAGGTTAATTACGTGTGTGATGTCAAATATTACTTTCAATGGTCTGTTAGCTGGTTTACATAATTAGAAGAGATAATATTTTAAGGGTTCGGAAATTTTCCAAAATCTGAGGCACAAGAAGTGAAGTTGACCACGAGGCTATTTAAAGTTTTAAATAGGTTTAAAATCTACCCCAATACTGTAGAAAAGTTCCCTGAAAGTTTAATGATGATGTCTGGTGTAGGAATATACTGGTTGTTGTATGGTAAACTCTTTCTTTATTATTTTCCACAAGCATTTTCTAAATATCGTTTGGATCCACAAACAAACAAATACATGAAAAACTAAATGAAGATCCATTTTTTAAAGACAGGAACAAAATGAATGCCAAAAGCTCCTCTAAAGTAGGTCACGAAACACACATTCCGGTATAAGTGCTGTTGTTTGATATAGTTTGGAGGAATCAGTAGCCTCATGTGCAGGGCAAGGCAGGGTTGTGGAGTGAGTGGGTGTTGTGTTGTGAGGAGGTGTTTTGTTGTTCCGTGTACTAGTATTGGCTGGTTCGCCCGATTGCGTTACTCTGAAAACAGTCATTGTGAACACAGACGACAAGAGGAGCTCTCTCTCTCATATTTCCATCTGCTGTCCTCTCTCTCTCTCTCTTTCTCTCTCTCTCTCTTTCTCTCTCTCTCTTTCTCTCTCTCTCTCTCTTTCTCTCTCTCTCTCTTTCTCTCTCTCTCTCTCTCTCTCCTATTCCCGCACCCCCCAAACTCACCCCGTTGTTTTGTTCCTCCAAAGCATGGAGGTATGCCTCCGTGCTCCAAAAAGAGAGCGTGTGGGGAAGAGAGAGAGAGTTTGGTGTAGCCTATGAGAGAAAGGGAGGGAAAGAGAGAGAGAGCTTGTGGGCAGTGGCGTCACGAGAGTTGTTGCCGCCCGGGGAAAAAGATTGTTATGGCGCCCCAATCAATGTCACTTATAAGTGACATTGGCCCCAATAGGGGTCGTGATGGTGTGTGGTTGGCCAGCGAAGAGAGCCTAATCCGCTGCATGGGGGTTCTATGAGTACTCATGGAAGCAATTTAAGGGGGTGCGGGAATAGGGGGACAGGCTTGGATCGGGACTGGGGGGGTGCGGGAATAGGGGGACAGGCTTGTGGTGGGTAGAAAGCCAATCCCCTACCCCTGCACCCCCCAAAACCTCCGAGCCTGTCCCCTACTCCCACACCCCATTAAAGCCACCTGGAAACGAATGTTTTAAATTTTTAGTCCTTAAATATTAATTGTTCATCTAATTTATTTACGTAAATACTAATGAAGATGCCTACACATTTCTAATCCCAAAGTAAATTTTCATAATTAATATAAAGAAAAAATAAATTAAAATATGGCTTGAGTGCAATAATCTGTTCAGGAAATGTTTAACATAATTATTTCAGATTCACTTTAGTGTAAACAAAGCAATTTAATTTTCCCCAACTTCAAATTGATAATTGGCGCCACCCAAAATGCTGCGCCCTGGGACATATGTTCCCCCCAGCCTCCCCCTCGCGACGCCACTGCGTGTGGGGGAGAGAGAGAGTGAGTTTGTGCGTGTGTGAAAAAGGGAGGGAAAGAGAGAGTGTGTGTGTATGTATCTCCTAACACAGTGACGTCATAATCAACTCCCCCTGTCCCACCCTCTCTGTCTCTCTCTCTCTACCGGCCTTTTACTTCGTCAATATTAGGCTTCCTTCGTCCTCAAATTCCTTTTCCTTCGTCCTTTGGTCCATTTAATTCTTCCTCTGTCCTCCCTCTCCTTTTAAAAGACCTAAGTTTATATTAAAGTGGTTAGTGTCTATTGAGGGTGTATAGGTGGAGATGGTGGTGGAGGAGACATCCAGGGGTTCGAACCACCCCCCCAACCCCTCCTTGATCATTTAAAAACATTTTTTTGTAAGCCTAGAACACTCCCCAGTCATAAGCGATCAAACTTATGTAAAACTTATTACTCTAGGTGGAAAACGATGAGCGCGTGCATAGCGGTTAAACAGACAGACAGACAGACTGACTGACTGACTGAAAGACAGACAGACAGAGTGTTTTATATATTAGATGTAATCACATACTTTTACCTGTGATAACCTCCATATCCTGGCCCAACCTAGGATGACTTACCCCATCCTAACCGGTCCAATCTAACCAAACTATACATATTTTTCTCCAAAGAAGATAAGTTGCGGTGAGGGAGGGAGACTGAAAGGAATAAGGAAGAAAGGAAAGCAAATACGATCAGAGAGGGAAGAAAGGGAGAAAACTACGATAAGAAAGCTAGGGAAATAAAAGATGAACCAAATAATTAGGTGGAGAAAAAGAATGGCAAAATAAACAGGTGGAAAAAGAAAGTGAAAGAGTGATGCGAGTTTAAGATAGAGCACGCCTGAAGGACTCTACTTGTGCACTATAAAATATACAGTGGATGTATAGTTGTCTCCTCTCCCGAATTATAGTCTACCTCCGTTACGGCCACATGAATTCTAAAGTTTTGGCACATGATTAGTTACTGTTAATTTCACGGTACACCTCACTAGTGCCACGCTGCTTCGATTTATTTGTCAGGGGTTAAAAACTCTCTCAGGGAAAACATTAGTAGATTGACTTGTAAATCCATATAAGTGGAGGCAATGCCACAATAATATTTTAGTTTTATAGAAGTTAAAAAAAAATAAAAAGTTTGATCAAGTCTCCTTGGCTTGATGGTGTGGTGAGAATAAATATTGTATCAAGCCAACCCAGAACTTAACTTGCCTTGTGCTGTACTCGACCTCCCTCCCTCCCTCCCTCCCTCCCTTCCTTGGCAATCTCTAGTGTGGGAAAAAGGAAAAAATAAAATCTCTACCGTCCTGCGAGGGTCCGAGGATAAAAAACCCTATAAGAAGATTGAACAGAGGGAGAAGTAAGGTAATTAGCTCATTTAAACTTGGGTCACTCGAGAGCAAGGGAAAGGAAATGGACCACAGGAGGCAACGAACCAGAAAATTATAGCAGGAAAGGAGATCGGATTGGGCAATATATATTATGAGGTCATTAGTTATGGGGTCAGTGACGTTGCTGGTGAATTGGAGGCACTCAGACTATAAACCAGGTCAATAATAATTAGGCTGTTCTATACTATGCTATATGGTGAGAAAATTTGCTTGGAAGGAATACAGTAGTTAGCTCCAAAAATTCGCCTATGAAATTTTAATCTACAATATTTAGGCTATGGGGTGATATTTTATATGGCTGAATATGAGTCTATTCCTGCAAACATTTCAATTGCTATAAAATCTCGGACTTAAAATATTACGGTGAGGAAAGATGGACCGACAACCCAGGAGTTAACACGTGAGTGGAGGCAACGGTATACGTGGCTGGATAATGAGGAGGTACCACGAGGAGTCTTGAGTGAGGAGAGCTCTTTTATTAATAGTATCCTGAGGTTGAGAGGCTTTGATTATGAAGGAGAGAGAGAGAGAGAGAGTATATAGTCAGAGTGCTAGAGAGAGAGAGAGAGAGAGAGAGAGAGGGAGAGGGAGAGGTAGGGGGAAGGAGGGAGAGAGAGAGAAAGGGAGGGGAGAAATGGGGAGAGAGAGAGAGAGAGAGAGGGAGGGAGGGGGGGAGGGGGGTAGAGATAGAGTATACATTAAGAGTGCTTGAGGTAAGGTGAGGGTGGTGTGTAATTGGATGCTTCTATAGGGGAGCAGTCTGCCATATTAATCGTCAGTCCTGTACATTAACTAAGACGAGATGGTTTGTGCCACTCTGAACCATATTTATCTCTTACCTCCCTATGCTTCTCCCTCTTATCTATATTCCCACTTTCAATATTGTCTCTATTATTCCCTTTTCCCTTCATCGTCCCACATCTCCATTCCTCCTTCCCTTTCTCCCTCCTCTGCCTCCCTCCCTCCCTCCTCTGCCTCCCTCCCTCCCTCCTCTGCCTCCCTCCCTCCTTTGCCTCCCTATTCTCCCTCCTCTGCCTCCCTATTCTCCCTCCTCTGCCTCCTATTCTCCCAACAGTTTACAACCTCCTCCCTACTTGTCTTTCCCTATAGACTCCATGCAGCCTTAGTCTTTTTTAAACAATGGGAGGTACAGCCGGGAGCAAAAACCTATTCCGTTGCAATCAGGGTTCAGTTACAAGGGTCGAATTGAAGGCTTCTGAACTCCCCAGGCAGACTGTGTGTGGTACATAAAAAAAAGAAAAAAAAGAATAGCCTATAATGATTTCTTGGCACTTTTTTCAGGCATCTGTTACTCAAGTCCCTCAAGATTATTTACATCCCCTTCATTTGTTAGTGAATACAGGCTCGTCTACTCTAGTTCATACGAGAGGCATGTTCGGGTGGCTAAAAGTAAATAAATACTCTGTTTCAAATAAAATAATTGATTAAGAGGGGGTCAGGATATTGAAAACGAACTGGAGGCCACTAGTACATCTTCTAAAAATGTGCCATAAAACAGAATATCGATACTGTATCATGTATGGTGATTATTGTTTTTTGTCTTTCAGTTTATAGTAATCAGTATACTGTTGGCCTCTCGTGGGAACACCAGACGGAAATATGTGTTCTTATATTCCATGTGTGAGTGATGGATGATAAAGTTGTGACAGCCCGAGGCAACTTTGTTTCTGACTTTACTGCATCATGTTTTCAATGTGTCGTCTTTCAACTTTATTATGATAAGGAAGGTGCAAGATTCTACCTTCCCATGTATTGTTAACTAGATTATTAGTTCGTACAATATGGAATTATGGATAGTTTCTTCACAGCTGAATAACAATTATAATGTCAAAGGCTAATGGATGTTTACTCGTACAGTTTATTTCCAGCATTATTATCTGCCCTCCATGCCCCCTGCTTCTTATTATTACTTCTCCTCCACGGGGCTCATTTAGGGGGTAATATGATTTGGTACTGTCGCGGCACAACATAGTCCTTGACCAAGCTGGCTATAAGGGGAATCTGGTCAAGGACTATGTGACGCGACTGTACATTGAAGCACCTTGACTCCTCCACAGTATGCCGGGAAAAAAGAAAAGATGTGCAGAAATAGTGGTGGACTGTTGTTTGCAATAGTTGGGAGGATTGAGTTGCTCCAGATATACCAACATTGAACTGACCCCATAATAACCACATTTGAAGCTAAGGACACCTGACAGGGCCGTCGCTAAGCAACCACCAGGGGGCGCCACACACACACACATACACTCATACACACTTCCTTCATCCATCGGTACAACACTACAGCTATATATCCTACCTCCTTCGTCACATCTCCATTCTTTCCTTTGTCACCTCCTCCTTCCCTCCCTCCCTCGGTTTCCCCTTTATTCCCTCTTTCCATCCCTTCCTCATTCGCTCGGTATCCTCTTTATTCCCTCCTTTCTTCCCTCAATGCGCCCTTCTCATTTTATCTTTTTGTAGACTCCTTCTCCTTCTCTCTCGTCTCGCCCACTCCCTTCTTCATCGTGTCCTTCCTTCCTGCTTTCCTTCCTCACTGCAACACTACCACCATTTCCTCTCCCTCGCCCGCCTCCTCTTTGCTCATATCCTTAATCTTATCCTGCTGTCTCTTGCACTTTCTCCACTTCTATTAGACTTCCTTCCTTCCTTCCTTCCTTCCTTCCTTCCTTCTTTCCTTCCTTCCTTCCTTCCTTCCTTCCTTCCTTCCTTCCTTCCTTCCTTCCTTCCTTCCTTCCTTCCTTCCTTCCTTCTTATCCTCAAATAATTTCCCACCCCATTTTCCTTCCCCATTCCATCCATTCACAACCAGCTCATTCTTCCCATTCTCCCTCCCTCCCTTATTCCCATTCTTCCTCCCTCCCTCCCTCCTTTTTCCTTCATTACCCATTGTCCCTCTGCTCTGCTGCTGGTGCAAAGTCCAAAATCCAAGTCCAAAATCCAAGTCCAAAATCCAAGTCCTGCTAACACTTGGTGCGCTGCCTCTTCTTGGACCTTCCTTAACTCCTCCTTCCTTCAAATGACCTATGACTAATTGCCTTCTCACTTTATTATACCTAACGTTAATGAGATATTGGTAGCCCAGATAGAAAGATAAGAAGGAGGAGAAATGGGAGAGAGAAAAAATGGGGGGAGAGAGAGAGAGATGGGAGAGAGGGATAGGGGAAAGATGAAAGGGAAAAAATGTGTGAGAGAGAGAGAGAGAGAGAGAGAGAGAGAGAGAGAGAGAGAGAGAGAGAGATTGAATGCTTCCGACAAGTATCACATGAACGATACAATGTATAAACTCCCACCATTAATTAACTAACTTGAAGAGACACACCAACAATATCATTACAGACCAACAGCTGCCTTCCGGATACCACCAATTTTTCTCTCCCTCCTCCTCTTCCTCCTCCTCCTCCTCCTCCTCCTCCTCCTCCTCCATTTTTCATTCCTTGTAATATTGGTCCTCACTTTCGTCGTCTCCTTCCTCCTCTTTTCTTTGTCAGACTTGTGCTTTTCGTTCTTTTCTTTCTTGTAAATCAATTTTGTTTTGGAAAGTTTTTTTATTTTATTTTATTTAGTATATTATTGAGATATTACAAAACGTGTGTCCTGAAGCTCCTGTTATTCTCTTTATAATCTACCAAAGATATAGATTCTCTATTTATCTCTCTCTCAGCTACTAACAATACATACACGTAACTACATATCTTCCCAATTACCTTGATGTTTCTAATAAGCTGATTAAATGACACTTTGTCTACCCTGTCTTCATTGTATTATACTTCCTCAGAGGGTACGTTGTTTAGTTACGTTAGTTGGTTTGCTTTTGAGTTGGAATAATTAAACTTAAGACTTCGTAGCCTCACAACATAATTTACCATCAGAGCAACGATGAGAAATAATAATTATCCATGTTTTGATATGTTTGTTGGTGTATCTTTATCTATCTATCTATCTATTTATATGTCTGTCTGTCTTTCTATACTTGGTTGGCTGGGAGTTACCAGGATAAATTGTGATGAATAATGGAGTGCTTATGAGATTATGTCTTTGAAGAGTGTTGGGGGACCTACAGTATATATGTGTTGCTTATGTCAGGTGTCCAATACTTCTTCTGAAACCACAGGGAGAGAAGAAGTAGGTCATTCCTTCCTCAGTGTCCCTATTGCCTTTGATGTTGTGAGATGTGGTAATTTTATACAATCTCTCTAACTCTGAATCTGTTGAGTATTAGGGGTATATCATGTTTTATATTATTGTTTTTTTAATATTATCGTTTCTTGTAAGTGTTTCAGATTGTCAATAAGTCATGTCTATGTAGGAATGATTATAATTTAGAATAGTTTGGGGAGTAATTTATCTGAGTATAAATTAATTAATACCTCCTACTAAATTGCTTCCTCAGAATAATTATCATATAATGATAAAGTAATAGTTATAGTGGTATTTATACTTTTATTTCAAAGTCTTCTGATCAAGAGGGATATGAAAGTCGTGTGTATTCAATTATTATCCTCTTCTCCTCTATTTCGTGTTATTTGACCTTCATGTTTCGTAGTGGTGGTGGGGGTGATAATGATACACGTAATGTTTTGGTGGTGGTAGTGATAATGATACATGTAATATGTTTTTGCCTTTCATTATCTTCTTTCATTCTCCTCTTCCCTTTTCATATCCTCCTCTTCCACATCCTCTTTCCAACGCACCCACTCCTCGGCAAACTCCTCCTGGCCAGCGATTCCACCATTCTCCTCCATCGGCCCTAATCACCCATCTGCCATATCCAATCTTGGGTCTGGAGGCTCTTCCACTCTCGGGTACATTTTCCCTTCCGTGTCTCCACCCTCATTCGTTTCTTCAACTTCTTCAGTCATTCGCCTTTCCAACTCAACTTCGTTATAATTTCGCATTCGGTTCCTCGTCCACTTCATCTTTCAGCTTCTTCATTTACTCTCCAACTTCGTTATAATTTCGCATTCGGTTCCTAGTCCATTTCATCGATGTAATACTACACATACTTTGTCCTCCACACTAAACTTAATCAAAAAATATATATACTGTCATAGTTTGTAGAAATCAATATTCCATTCGGCTACCACTGGGGTTATCCCTTTATCCATTAAACAACGAAGATGAACTTGGCATTTTTCTCACTACCAACAGACTACTGCAGTAACCCGATTCCTGGCATATAATTATAATTAACTGGAATCTGTAGCGTTCCAGTTTGACTATAAGAGTATACTCCAATAACAGTGATTTCAATAAGCTTATATAAACAACGGATAGTTAAGGACCCTGTGATCGTGTGTAAAATTGGAGACTTCTGATTCCTCTTGACCATGCCACGAAACAAGCTCCTTCCCTTCGTGACAATATTTGAAGGACTCATTTATCTCCAATTTTTAGACTACATCACAGGCTTCCCAAAACTTGGACTCTCACAATCTTATATAATCATCACAGGAAATTGTGTCCCCCAACTCCAGGAGCTACGTTACATCCATAAAGTTTAATTAAGGACCCTATGATCGTGAATGAATCTTGGTGGCTTCTGATTCCTCCTGATTATGCCTCAAAACAAACTCCTTTCTTGATGGGTGGTGTTTCGTGGCAATGTTTGAAGGACTCTCAAACCTCCAATTTTCAGACTACATCACCGGGTCCCTTAATTAAAAGATACTGAAGCTTGGGATACTTTAGGATCTGACGTGCTCAATTAGAAGCCCATTGTGTTGTCATGGAAATACTCCTAATTGTGTTCTTGGAAAGTTATGAATCTGGATTAACACACTTCAAGTTGGTAATTATAGTTCATGACTTGACATAAATACATAACAAACTTGTATATTCCCATCATTCTATCTTCAACATCACTACCACCACCACTACCACCATTACCACCACTACCACCACCACCACCACTACCACCACCATTAGCATAACCACTACCATCCTCAACACAAGTACACATAGTCTCTTCAGCCATGTATTCATTCCACAGTCTGGCCTCTCAAACCCCACACAGCCCCTTTCTCTCTCTCTCTCTCTCTCTCTCTCTCTCTCTCTCTCTCTCTCTCTCTCTCTCTCTCTCCTGCATCATTATCACGGGACTGGCAGCTTTCATCTCGCCCACTATCACACACTCGGTCCCCCTCTCTTTCTTTATATTTTCTCCTTCTTCTCTTTTCTCTCGTCCTTTCTACTTTCTCTCTCTCGTTTCCACTCTTTATTCTCCACCACCCTTATACTTCTGTTTCTGTGCCTTAATCGAGTATTCTCTCTTATATTATTTTCTCTGACAAACCTGTATATTTTGTTTCTGTCAATTTCACACACACACACACACACACACCACAATTCATTTTTCTTATATTTTTTTGTCTCCTCTTCTCTCCTGTTCTCCTCTCCGTTCCTCTATTTACATCCCTCCTAGTCTTCCTCCCTCACTATATTTCTTCTCTCTCTCTCTGTCACTGAGGGGAGGGAAAGTCGTAAGTTGCTGCTCTAAAAGGCGTATTCCCTCTTCCTTTCCTTCCTCAGTAATATTTCTCTTCCCCAGGCACTCTCCCCCGTCCTAACCACTTACCCACTATCTCCTGTACTAAAACCTGCCCACTCTCTTCCGTCCTCCCTCTTTCCACTCTCTTCCGTCCTACCACCATCCCACTCTCTTCCGTCCTCCCTCTTTCCACTCTCTCCAGTACTCCAATTTCCCACTTTTTCCCGTCCTTCCTCTTCCCTCTTCTCTCCCCCTGTCCTCCCTCTTCTCACTCTCTCCCGTCCTAAAGCCTGCCCACTCTCTCCAGTCCTCCCGCTTTCCCACTCTCCCGTCCTTCCTCTTCCGTCCTACCACTTCCAACTCTGTCTCTCCTACTCCCCCATCCCCACTTCAAACTTTGTCACCTCATTTTCGCCCCTCTCAACTTTGACCGTCGATCTGCCTGCAGCTTTACATTCCCCTACACACTCCTTGCCATTTCTCTCATCTTTCATTTACCTATCATTTTTATATTCATTGATTGATTTCTTCCTTTCGTACCTTCACCATTAATTATTCATTCAGTAACCATGTCCCTTCATTCATTCATTCACTTGTTTGTGCCTTCCTTCATCCATCGATTTATTCATTCATTCATTCATACATTTATTCATAACTTTCTTCATGCAGCTACACGTGTCCAATAATATACTGTACATGCCTCCTCCCTCTCTCTCTCTCTCTCAGTCTGTCTCTGTCTCTCTCTGTCGCTGTCTCTGTCTCTCCCTGTCTCTCTGTCTCTCTCTCTCTCCTTCCTTCCTGTTGTGAAGTGATGACAAAGTTTCTAACCAAGTTACCCTGAGTGGGAGGGGTAAAATAGACACCTTTACTTCTTTAAAAGCCTGTAGGTCCAACCTTACCAACAGGATGGAAACACTATAGGCTATATTGGTACTCGAGGGGAGACATGTAGACGGGTACATATGTTCATAAATACGTACTATACATATCTTCTTCCTGAGTGAGGAGTTTGAGAGTTACACAAGCCAATAAGATGAGTTAGGAGATTTGTTTGTGAAAAAAAGCATCGTGTAAAATTTACCTCGAAATATACAACAGTTAGAATTATAAATGATATCACGATATTGTGTAGGATAACATGAGATGATGCAGATTATAATTAAACAATGTCATTATAGGGGATCGAACCACGATCACTATTGAAACATAGCACTATAACATCGACCACTACTGGGAGCCATAGTAACAGTCATTGTCCCAGCCCAAACCATGACTCTCTTGTAATTGGATCCTGGTGAGAGCCTGAGAGGAAAACAACGGAGAAATAGAAGGGAAATTACTTCAGAGGGGAGGAAAATGGATGTGAGGACAGTGAAAAGGAATGTGCTGTGGAAGGCAAGGAGATATATATATATGTGTGTGAGAAGAGGAAATAGGTAGAGGTAAAAAATATAACTGGAGGAAGGAATAAGAATTGAGAGAGGAAAAAAATGAGATAATTGAAAGAGGGAAAAGAAAACGGAGAGGTAAGGGAAAGAAGAGATAAAGAAGTCAAGGGAAAAGTAAGAGAAGGGAAGAGAAAGAGCAGAAAAGTGGTGGGAGGGGAGGGAAACGGAAGAGGAGCGATAAGTGAAAAGAAATAAAAGTTAAGTGAAAAGAAGAGGGTGTAGGTCTGGAGAGGAAATTAATGTGTTATTTTGTTTTGCCTTCGATATTGTCAGCGAACTGTGGCTCCAGGTTCCTCCACTCTGTGCAGTAAAACAGTACCGGCATCGAGGGAGTTTGTTTCCTAGCATAGTTTGCAGTAATCAGTAGCCAACAATACGCCGACATTATCTTTCTCCTTGAGGCCGTAAGGAAACAGAAGAGAAACTTTGTTGTTTGGGGAGTAAAATGTTTGTGTTGGCGTTATCTATATACTGATAAGAACCTCAGTGCCTGACTCTCCAGTATATAGGTAACAGATACGTCTATTAACCTTTTAAGGGGGAAATTTTATGTTGGTACGGTATATCTGGACCAACTGAATCCTCCAAAATATTCCAAGCAACAGAACACCATTATTTTTGTTAATTTGGTCCTCTTTCCTGGTATACTTTGGAGGAATCAAGGTACTCCAATGTAATAAAAGTGAATTACTCTCTTAACACATTCAGATTCGTCGTCTTTTCCTCGGCCATTCTCCTTGTCTTTCGAGCTGTGATTCTGATAACCCAAAACCCGACTATCGTGTGGATTATATGCCACCATGGGCAGGGATGGAAAAAAAGATAATATATTGCCATCTCGAACAACAACAACAACTCATGGAGAGAGGAATACAATATATACTTGTAATGTACAGTCGCGAACCACAAGCCTCCATTGGTTTGAAATCTGTGTGTGTGGACTCGTGATGGTTTGGGTGGGCTGTCGTCCAGAAACCACCCGCTTCAGATCTCGGGCTTCGACTCAGGTGGGCTATATAGGGATTGTGGTGCGTTATTGACCAAGTAGTTAAACAAACGTCTTGATTATTGGTAAAGCAAAACCTGTAGCTTCAGGGGGACTGAATCGTTGAAGCGTAGAGGATGCAACACGTGTTTCTACTTCGGCTGAGCTGGGGAGAATTGACGCCTTATTATTACACTACATTTTTTTTTTTTTTTTTTTTTTTTTTTTGATGAGATTAAACAGTCGCGTCACTCATGTTTTTCGAGTGTGTCAATTTGCGTAATATATAAAATAATGTTCGCAGTTGTTTGATGGTTGGAGTATGTATTGTTACTACGTTATATGTCAGTTTGTATGTCAAAGTACAGTACATACATTAACCCCTGTGTATTGAGAGAGAGAGAGAGAGAGAGAGAGAGAGAGAGAGAGAGAGAGAGAGAGAATCAGTTAAAATGAAGCTCAAGTGACAAAAGGTTTTCATCCGCCACTTATTGGTAATTTATTGCCTGAGCTACGCCAATGATTTATCTAAGCTGACGGAGCAACATTAATATTAATGATTAATAATTTACGCTCTATGGGTACATGGGTGAGTGTTAACTTTAATTGAAAGGTAGGAAGGCGTGACAAGTCTTTTTAACTGTCATATTTAATTATTAGTAGATAATATTATTCTCTCCATCCATTTTTTATTTATTTTATCATATAATTGTTGTGATAATCATTTGAAAGGTCCACAGAGGTCCACTGAAGCATATAAATGTTCTCATATGTTTTGTAAATTACTTTGTATCATTACCGGTATGTTACATAACTTCACCTCGAGTAATGTCCTTTGATGTTTAATACTAACTCTGTCGTAAATTTGTTATGAATTTTGATTTCTTTCATTCATTAACTTTATACTGACAGTGTCTAGAGAATCGTTACTGCCCAAAGGTTTGTCGCTTGTCCTATTTCCCAGTGCTCCGATATACATTACGTCGCGGAAATACGAACATGTCTTAACCTGTCTCGGAAATATGAACATGTCTCAACCTGTCTCAATCTGTCTCTAGCCAAACAGAAAGTACACGAAGTATCAGAGTTATAAGTCATACAGGATAAACAGAATTGCTTAGGAAATTATTCTTATCGCTAACTATACAATATTTGCGCCTGGGGACATTCTGTGGTTCATATAATTTTGTTGAAATAATGTTTTATAATTTTAAAAAAATATTTGCTATTCTTGCCCGTTTATTAACAATTTTAATATGGAGCTTTTCGTGTGACTTAAATATATATGGTGTTATCCGAGCATAGCACCAAGAAGGTAATCTGCTCCTTATGAATTAATTGTGCATTCATCCGATAAGAATAATCGACTGGTGTTAGAGGAGAGAGCCAAAGTCATCATCAAGTCTTGGCAAATGAGGTGAGTGTGTTGTTATGAGCAGCACATGCAATTTTAATCCATATGACACCCTACAGGCCTACCCCTTTTCCCTTTATCCCTTTATATGTTTTTTCATGGGCAGGATAAAAGTGTTTGTAAAAGTTAGCCGAACTTTGTGACGAGGTGTTAACGTGAGGGAAATTCCTGAACTCTCCCAGAGACCTAGAACCATTTTGATACTCTGGAGCTCGAGTGACGCACATGAAGCGTCCTCTATAGTTTGTTCTTTAATGTTTCCGTCCTCTGTGACTTTCTGTTGCTGAATGGAACTTGGATGTTATAGGTAATTGAAGGCAACTGATTCCTCAAAACTATAGTATGAAAGTAGTTACAATTTTGAGGACTCGTTTGCCTGTAAGGTTTTCTCCGGCAACATCCTGTATAATATTATCCCTCCTCCTCAAAATCTATGGTCATTTTTGTCTCTGTTTGTGATGACCCATGAGACCACTAAATCATGAGTGAGGGCCAATGTACTGAGCACGAATTGAATGATACTGACTCCTCCAAATTATGTCACGAAACAATCTCCCCCAGTATGTAAACTCTTTTGTGATGTTTTGTGGAAGGATCATTTGCTCCTATTTGCCTTATAGTCATTCCCTACTTATGTGCTTTCGTATTTTAGTGCTTCGTGTATGGTCAAACTTTACTCAAAACACTTACCGTAATTGTCTTATGGGAACCGTTCAGATGTCCGAATCCTAGGTGAACGAGTCTGAGTGTGTGTGTGTGTGTGTTAGCCAGATATGCCACCACACTGTCCTCCCTCGCCTCTCCCATAATTAAAAGAAAAGAAAAAAAAATGTGTAAAAACCTAGTGACATCCATTCACCGCTGCACTTGGGTGATTATGTAAGCTCAAAAAGTGATGACGGCGGCGTTGTGTTTGGTGATACTGAGGATGATTATGATGGTGGTGGTGGTGGTGATGATGAAGATAGCAGTGGCGTTGGCTTTGATGATGATTATGTGGCTGGTAGTACGGATGGTGTTGGTGGAAAGGATGGTGTTGGTGGTAGGGATGGTGTATGGATATGGATGAGTGTTGGTGGTAGGGGTGGTGTTGGTGGTAGGGATGGTGTTGGTGGTAGGGATGGTGTTGGTGGTAGGGATGGTGTTGGTGGTAGGGATGGTGTTGTTGATAGGGATGGTGTTAAGGAAAGGATGGTATTGGTGTTGATGAAGGGGTTGGAGTCTCGTGCTATATCGAGCCATGTTAATAATAATAGGGAACAAGCAGCACCATCGTGTTTACTAGAGTCAACACCCACCTGTAGGGGATATAATTACGGGACGTCCCAAGAGGAAGAATTGGAGTATCTTTGGGAAGTCATATGTCAAACATTTATATTGCCTAAAATATTCTTATCTTAGGATGTGTGTCATATTCACGGCTGGTCCATTCATGAAAGGCTTTTAACAGAACAGTACGATTTTTCAATGGATGGTATCGGCAACATAGGGACTTTACTCTGGCTAATTATAGAGGGTAAAACAGACTAGTGATGCCGGGGAACTTTTACAGAGATTAATCCCTCGTATGATGTTTGTCAAACTCTTACTCTTCTCACCTGAAACACACCCTAAAATTCTGACCATTGCTTTCCATAGGGAAGGTTAAATATGAACCTTCTCACTGAAAGAGATGTAGGTGAGGTGAACGAAATGGAATCTGGACGTTAATAGTACAGGGAATTGGTACACTAGTGGTCGGCCGATATAGTACACACAGGCGAGGAGATGTGTTGTTGTACTAATGGTTCGATATAGTACACACAGGCGAGGAGATGTGTTGTAGTACTAATGGTCCGATATAGTACACACAGGCGAGGAGATGTGTTGTACTAATGGTCCGATATAGTACACACAGGCGAGGAGATGTGTTGTGTGCCTTCAGATAAACTTCAAATCTATGTTAATATGAAAATCTGGAGACAATAACGATGCACGCAATTGTATAAACAGTTCGTGTTTTATTTTTTACACACACATGAAAACATACTCGTTTGTCCTTCAAATTTGTAAAATTAAACCTCATGAGTATTTAAATGGCAGTCAGAAAAACAAATAAGTCCACTGCAGTATAACTGACTATGAATATATTTGAAAGCAATTTAATGTTGATGTTTTATGTTTTTGTCTGTGTAATAGTGGAGTTCGCTTTGGGCTTTGATGTATCAGCAGTTTTGATAGTGTATTGCAGGGATAGATTTCTACGGTACTTCAGGGAGATTGACAACCCTGAAATCCATCCTATCTTTATGACGAAAGTAAAAGATAAAAAGAACAGTTGCCTGATATCATATAAAACAGATTAAATTCACATTCCCGTGAATGAAGTAAACGGTAGTAAAAAATGAACGTGATTTCCCTTAAGACGGACAGAAACGTTGTTGCAGAAAACTGTATGACAATATACTGCTTATAAACTCACGTGGGTTTTGTTCTTACGATTTTTATATGTATGTGAAAATGTATGTGTTGTCCCCGATTTTAATATGTATGTGAAAATGTATGTGTTGTGCCCGTAGAGTTTTGTGGTCTGTTTTGTTTCATAAATTCGGTTTAGTGTTATGTAGGTCAATTTATATTTTGTTGGTTTCACATCTTACTCTTAAGGTATTGTTGGATGTGTTATACTTCTGGCTCTTTAGAGTTAGGTTTTATTAATTACATTATTTGAAAATTTTCATGAAACTGAACACAGATACTTAGGCAATGATCAGCCAATAATTATGGCCTATTATCAGCTCCGTTCTATGTAGGCCAACACTTGTGTACAGTACTCGTAGTGCTCGACCATTCTTCTGAAACTGAATCAAACACAAAGGAGGCAGCACATGCAAATATCATGACTCCAATGGGTTCAGAACTTATATTAGAAACTCGAGAATTTGTGTAGTGGAAAGAAATCATTGCCCCTTACTTTACATTTCAGTACAAGGGGAGATTCTTTTGTTGGTGAAATGGAAGGTATTTGATTCCTCCAAAGTATACCATAAAACAGATCTTCTATTAGTATTACCATTGAGGGCGTTTGTTTTTTGGTAGAGTTAATTAAGAGGAGTCATTAGCATTCCAATTTACCAACTACAGATTCTCCGCTTAATTACTAGGCTTTACTACATTACAAGTCGAGTGTAAACACGGTCCAATGATTTTCCCAGCTGCAGATACGGATGGGCAAATGGACCAAGATAACTAATTCTGAGCACCCTCGTCAAGTGTAAGCCAGGCGGCCGAGCACCAAGCCTCTCAGGTGGAACGGTCGATCTGACACTGAATTATTGATGTATAATCGCACACGCCTCCTCGGGTGCTCAGTGCTGGAATGACTCTCCTCAGTGGAATGACGCTACCTGCTCTGGTATACACCCTAGATATTTCCCTTGACACCCACCACCACCATCACCTTCCTTCATACTTTATACACTCTTCTATTAATATACACCTTCCTTCATCACCCAGGACTCTTCCCTCCATCACACCCAATACACACCTCCCTTTCATCCCTCAGGACACCCTCCCCCCTCTCCATCAAACCCAAGACACCCCTCCCTTTCATCCCCCAGGACTCCCTCTCCCCTCTCCATCAAACCCAAGACACCCCTCCCCTTCACACCCACCAGTGACCTTTCTTCACACCTACACCCACCTTCTACCCTCGTATACCCACTACCTTCCTTCACAACCCACACTTTCTTTCACACCTATATATATAGACACTTTTTTATACCGTACCTTAAACACCTTCCTTCACATCTAGGTCATTAAATTTCCTCAGCTATATGCCATTAAACGGGTCTAATAGAATGAACCTTATAGTTTGTAATAGGCCACTGAATCTTCTTTGATGTGCCAAATTCAAAGAGTCTCATTTTAGGTAAGTTTCTCTTTGGCACAGTTTTGAGAAATCTGTCGCCTCTAAGTTTACCGACGACCTCACAAACTCTATACGTTCATTAGAGGTTGTGATGGTGGTGATAGAGGTACTTGATGATGAGTATTAGGAGTCTACTGTTTCCTCATAGTTTTATATACGGTGACAAAACAAAAAATCCCCAACTCGTATCCTGAGGAGTTTCGTTTTCTGGTATACGGCTTGGATAAAATAATCAGTAGCCCCTTTAGTTAAATATATACCCTTTTTGATGTGAAGAAAATAATTATTATCCGAGGACAAGCGTATTATTTATCACGAAGCGTTTTATGTATCCGACTATACACAACCAACTCCTGCTTACATTTGTTGGTTTGTTGTGTGAATCCATGACTAACAACAACAAACAAACAAACAAAAGTTGACTGAATTTCTCTCTCGCGCAGAACCTTTTGATTTGAATTGAGAGAGAGAGAGAGAGAGAGAGAGAGAGAGAGAGAGAGAGTGGTAATGCGTCACCCAGCTTGGCTTTTCTCGTAACCTCTCTACCTCCCATTTCCAACTCTCTCTCTCTCTCTCTCTCTCTCTCTCTCTCTCTTCCAGGATGACACTATTAATCAATCACAAGCCATTACTCTGTCTGGAATCTTTTGTTCAGAATCTAACACATTTATTATAGCAAATTTATTTTAAGCCGCAAACATTAAGGTTTGGCTGTAACACAGTTTATATCATTTGCAGTGCCAATAGACTGAATGAATAAAGTGAGAAGTATTTTTTATTCATATTTTTTTCTTTTTTTTTTTTTTTTCATTTTATATTTTTTTTTTTTCATTTTATCATTTTTTTTTTTCATTACTGAACCCCTATATACTGTGTGAGTATTGTATCGGTAATGCGACCCTAGTTCTCATCCCCTGTCTTGTCCACGCCTGATCCCTCTTACCCTTCACCTCATCCTTCTTACTCCTCATCTCATCCCACCTTTATCCCTCTTATTCTCCTTGTCTCGTCTCTCACTTCTTCATTTTCTCCCCCTCCTCTTTCCTTTTCTCCCCTTTTCTTTCCTTTTCTCTACTCTTTATTTTCACTCCTCCTCTTTCCTATTCTCTACTCTTTATTTTCTCTCCTTTTCTCTCCTTTTCTCCCCTCTTCTTTCCTCGTCATCCCTCGTCTCCCCTTTCTCCCCTCCTTTGTCCCTTTCTTCCATCCTCTTTCCTTTTCTTCCCTACTCTTTACTTTTCTCCCCTCCTCTTTCCTTTTCTCCCCTCTTGAGGTTGAGGTTGAAGTTGGGGTTGAGGTTGAGACTGAAGTTGAGGTTGAGGTTGAAGTTAGGGTTGAGGCTGAAGTTAGGGTTGAGGCTGAGGTTAGGGTTGAGGTTTAAGTTTAGGTTGAGGTTGGAGTTAGGGTTGAGGCTGAGGTTGGGGTTGAGGTTTAGGTTGAGGTTGAGGTTGAGGTTGGAGTTGATGTTGAGGTACTGAATACTGAATCTACAACTGAATATGAAAATAAGAAGTAAATATGATAAGAAATTTTATGTAATTTCTTTTAACATTGAATCTCAACCACATCACTCTACTCAACTGCCTGTTAATTAAATATTGAGTTGGGCTGAATGTGAAATTTGTGTTAATATTCAATCTTATTTCCTACAGTACCATATATATCAAGGACCCTGTGATGTAGTCAGAAAATTGGAGGTAAATGAGTACTTCAAATATTGTCACGAAACACCACCTATATGGAAGCATTTTGTTTCGTGGCATAGTCAGAGGGAATAGAAGCATCCAATTCCTATACACTATCGCAGAATTGACATACGTATACATGACTTGAAACATAGATTTTATTCTTTAAAATTTCAGTCCGCTGGTGCTTTTTTATTATCATTTATGTTCGATGATTATGTTTTAGTTTTATACGTCTGCAATTGTATCTTTTGTCTGAAGGCCAACTATGCTATAATTAATGCATTTATTTATTATAATACGATTAGATATCTTTTTGTATTATGTTTTAATGTTTTCTTTCCTTGTCTCCACCAGGTAAGGACTTTGACGACGATGGAGGGTTCACTGTGAGTAAAATTATACTTCATTACTACGTCGTATTGCTCTTTCAGGAAAAAATATAGTTAATTTAAAATGTAAGTAAACGCTCTACCACATGGAGTGATATTTCTACAGATTGTAGGAGTGCCTTAATGGTAATGTAAGAGGGGATCTCATAACACATAATTGAAGTAGATTCACATTGCCTACTTCTAAACTAATGAATTTACTACCCAGAGAGTTATAAAATACGTGAGACATTGAAGAAAACTAACGACTCAGAGGGAAAAACTGAAAGACTGAAATACTAGAAGCTCTCATGGGGTACAAGGAGGAGGAAAGAGGAGGAACGAGGAGGAGGTGAAGAACGGACAAGGAGGAGGAGGAGGAGGAGGAGGATCGAGTGTGTAGAGAGAATTAGTGTAAGTCAACACTTGTGTGGGAAGAATCAGAGGAAAAGGAAAGGAAAAAAGATAGAAAAAGAGGAGTTAGGTGAAGATTTGAGATTGAAGAGCAAATGGACAGTTTTATTGATGAACTTTGGTGTTGAATTCTGCTACTTGATGGAGCACACAAAACTTACGTCGGTAATCAGAAACGTTCTTGTGCTGTACCGAAACACTTGTCAAAGTAATTACTCGAGTTCTGACTGTGAGGGAAGGACTAACTAACGTGTGGAAAGGCTTTAGTAAGTGATGAGTTAGGCAAATCGAAATTTCCAAACACAAGGTTTGGATACAAATTTTGGATCACAACTATACTCACATTATTAACCTCATACACACTTCACTATTCTCATTTTGTTGGGTACTTGGTGATAATAATAATAATAATATAGACCATTATACTGTATATGAATTTCTTTATTATATTGCCAGTTTATTCAGAATTAATTTCAAAGTCTAAATCTAACCAGGGGAGCGACACACTTTTCCTGTTGATTTCACATGGAGGTCGGCAGTTGTGCATGAGAGTGAAAAACCACTCACGCACGCCAGCCCCAAACCAAACCCCACACACGCTATGGTCCAGTCACCTCCCTTAATACACACATGTTATTCAGGAACGTGTTTTCATTTTACACCCATGACTATTCATTGATTATAACTTGTCAATACTTTCCAATATGCCGATTAACCATGACCGATATACTACTGCTTTTTGCCTTAGATAATATACTTTGACAATAAAATAGTAGAAGTAAAACACAGGTTGACAAATTGGGTATAAGTAGTATTTAATGTATGACTGAAGAAAGAAGGAAAGGATAGATAGAGGAAGAGGGAAGTCAAGACCAAGGCAGCGGTGGGGAGTGGGGTGGGGATAAGGGTGGGGGTGTGGATGGAGGAAGGGGGCCAAGAAAAATGTGTGAGAGGTGAAGAAAAGAAAGGAGGGAGAGGCTGGATTACTGGGATCAGGGGAGTTGTGGGTTGTGGTGTGAGAAAATGAAAGAGGGAAAGGAGTGAGTGTGAGAGTGAGAGTGAGAGTGAGAGTGAGTGTGAGAGTGAGAGTGAGAGTGAGAGATGAGTGTGTAAATGAGAGATATACTTTTATATCAGAGAGACAGATACTAAGTTGATTTCAATTATACATTTACCAGCTCACAATGACACTTAGAGACCACACAGGTATTATTATATAAATTAGAAACACTACTCCTCGGTATAGATGGACGTCAGGTGTATACAGTCCAGTACAGGATTATAACACAAGGCTTAACTGGATGTTTATGCCTATACGTTACAAGGCCCAGATAAGCGACAAATAAGTAGCATTGAACGAGAAGCTTATGTAATTAATAATATATTCATCTTTATTCATCAACCTGCATGGGTAAGTAATTAGGTTGGTAGTAACAGAGGGATGCTGGACTATAGTTATAAGAGTTGGAAGGTATAGGGTGGCAAGATAGGTTGATAGAAAAGTAACGCATATAGGGAAGGAAGGGAAAAAGGAAGGTACAATAGGTAGGGTCAGGTAGATGTGTTAAGTGGGAGGATGGCCTTGTCGGACTGGAAAAAAAATCTTGACTGAAATAGAAGGTAAATTGAAAAGAAATTGTGAACATTTTGAATTACCACACCTTTCTTTCCGCCTTTCTCCACATCCCCCTTTCTCCTACTCTCCACACATCCCCCTTTCTCCCACTCTCCCTCCCCTTCTCCCCCCCAGTCCTCGTTTCCTTTTTTCCTCCATCCCATTACCCTTCCATCTTCAACATTTTATCTTTTCATCCATTGTTCTATTACCCCTCTTTCTCCATCCTCCCTAAGCGTTCTCTCTCTCTCTCTCTCTTTCTCTTGCTCCAAGATTTTTTCCCTTCTTTATTTAATCACTTTACCCCCATTCCCATCCAATCCCCTCTTCCCCTCACTCACTCACCCCTCCCTTCTACCCTCCAGTATCGTTTCCCCTTCCTATCCCATCTCATCTCCTTCCGTCCTCCCCTTCACCCACCTCCACCTACCACCGTCTCAGAACAAGGGCAGGCAGTGTGTCTATATGGAAATTTGATCAAGCAAAAATAGACGAGGAGAAGTGTTGTTGTACGCTCTCTCTCTCTCTCTCTCTCTCTCTCTCTCTCTCTCTTGTAACTACTTTTCCCAGTCTTTGTTTACCTGTGCCTTTGAAATGGAGCCCCTAATCCTAGACAATAGACAAACACGGCAGAGGAGAGAAGAGAAGGATTGAGGAAAGGATGGGGAAAGTAGGTAGGGAGGGACGCAGGGAAGGAAGGATATTATGGGTAGAAGGAACGAGATAGGACGGATAAAATGGTAGGAACAGAGGGTTGATAGATGAGAAGGAAAGGGATGGAGGAGGAAAGAGGATTCGAGGAGTGTGACTGTGTGGGGAAGAGGGGAAGAGAAAGGAGGGAAAAAGGGGAAGGAAGAGTTAGTTTAGGAAGAAAGTATATGAGGTATAAGCTAAGGGATAAAGGAAGGAAAAAAGTTAGTTAGGAAGAGTAGGAAACAAACAAGAGGAAACAAAGCAGCAAGAAGGAACGGAAGGAAAAATTGAGAAGGAAGACGAGGGAAGAAATGGGAAAAGAAAGTTGAAAAAATTGAGTAAAGACTGGGAAAATGAATAAAGCATGGGAATAACAGAGAGAGAGAGAGAGAGAGAGAGAGAGAGAGAGAGAGAGAGAGAGAGAGGGAGAGGGAGAGAGAGGGTAAACCTGATGAGAATATAGGGAGGAGGAGAGTGGATAGAGAAAGGTTATTGGGAACGAATATGGAAGGAGAGAAAAACTATAGAGTAGGTTGATAATAATTGATGGTGATCGAGAGACAATACGGAGGAGGAAGAGAATGAGGAGCGACAGAGGGAGAAAGAGGAGGAAAGCAATGAACGTGTGTATAAAAATGGAAAGAGGAAAGAGGTGGAGGATGTAAGAGTGGAAGGAGGAGGGAACGGAAGTATTATTGAAGGAGGGAGGGAGGGAGGGAGGGAGGAGGGAATGACATGGAAAACAGGAGGGAATAATTTGGGAGGGGAGGCACTGAAAAATTGTGAAGTGACGAAGAGAGGAGGAGGGAAGGAGACTGAGGAAAGGAGAGTGAAACAGTGAGAAGAAAAGGAGGGTGAGGGAGGGAAGAGAAGTATATAGGAAAGTTATTGGAGAGAAGACTGACAGGAGAGTGAAGTATAAGGAAGAATGAAAATACAGGAGATTAAAGCAGAAAGAAGGGATGAAAAGTAAAGTAGAGGAAAAGGTAGGAAAAGGGAGTAAAGGAAGGTAGAGAGAAGAATGAAGGAGAAAACGAAAGACTGTTGATTGGAATAGGAAGGAATAGCAGTGAAGAACGAATAGGAGATAGAAAATAATTTATTATTCCTTTAGATTAGCCATTCATATACATCACTGTGATATCAAAGGATCGTAGCAACTAGAAAATTCACTATAGAATTTTTTTAAATAGAAACTTTTCCAGTACGTTTATATGGCTCATACTTAAATCAGTCAGCAGAACAATACCTACAATAAGTGTAGAATTAAGACATCCTTTAACCAATGCTCAGTGTATACGAATTCCTGAGACCGACTGTACATTCCGAAGCCTACATGCGTACAGTCACGAGCCAAGATATGTATCCAGGTTTGCTTGTATTTGCCTGATGGAGTAGGCCTATTAAACGAACCCCAGCAAGTATAAGACAGACAAGAGAGGTGTGAAGTAGGAGAGGTGTGTGTATTGGGAGAGGTGTGTGTATTGGGAGAGGTGTGGAGTGGGAGAGGTGTGTGGAGTGGGAGAGGTGTGGAGTGGGAGAGGTGTGTGTAGTGGGAGAGGTGTGGAGTGGGACAGGTGTGGAGTGGGAGAGGTGTGTGGAGTGGGAGAGGTGGAGAGGTGTGTGTATTGGGAGAGGTGTGTGTTATTGGGAGAGGTGTGTGTAGTGGGAGAGGTGTGGAGTGGGAGAGGTGTGGAGTGGGAGTGGTGTGGAGTGGAAGGGGAGTGACAAGTGCCTAATGCAATGGTAATATCTTTATTCCCGGATCCTAATTGACCAGAAACTTAATTGTCTTTCCCTTCCTCTCTCTCACATTCTTAATTCATTTCCCCTGTTTTCGACTTTTTTTGTCTATTTCCCGTTCTTTCTTCTGCTTCCATTTTCATTCTTTCCTTACTTTCATTCTTTTTTCTTTTCCGTCTCGTTGATGGGAAACGGAGCTAAAGAATGAGAGAGAGAGAGAGAGAGAGAGAGAGAGAGAGAGAGAGAGAGAGAGAGAGAGAGAGAGAGAGAGAGAGAGCGAGAGCGAGAGAGAGACTACTGTTCATTATAGTTAATTGCCTCTCGTTAGGTCGTGTCGGCAAAGTATGTGAAGGTTTTCGGTCACTACCTGTAAACAATCCTACAGCCTCACTGCCATCACTGAGTTCTGACCCTCACTCTAACGCTCACTGACTGAAACAAACTGAAAACCTCCTGTCATCAACACTTAGGACGACTGGATGTGTACGTGTCATTACCCACCTTACCTGCCCTTTCTTCCTTCCAGTTAATTAATTAGGTGGGCGTACGGTCCCCCCCCAGTAAGCCCAATACACAGTGTAGTACAGCTGGTCGCAAAAATTCGTGATACAGCCCCTCCCTGTATACTCAGTCCCTCCCTGTATACTCAGCCCCTCCCCTGTATAAAGTTCCTTAGTGCCCCTGCAGTAGGATGTATGTACTGTATACCCGCAATGCAAAATTTGTATCCAGGTCTTGTTGAAGTTTCGAATCATTTGACATACTAGTGAAACAATTACAACGTTTATCCTGTTTCTTGTTTGCTAGAGTTCGTAAATGTAATAAGAAAATTGCAAGTTAGCGAGTCCTTCAAACATTGCCACGAAACACCATCTATAATTATAGAAGGCAGCCTGTTTCGTAGCATACTCGGGAGGAATCAGAAGCCACCAGGTCTCATACACGATCACCAGGGTCCCTTAATTGGGCTATTCGAAGCAAGCCAGGATACATAATTTATTTTGGATTGCGAGTGAACACCAGGAGCAGAAGCCATTATTTAGGATGACGATGATGATAAGCAAATGCCAATCAGAAGTCAACAAGAGTAATGGAATGGGAAGTCAAAGGAAATAATGAAAGAAGGAGGGAACTGATGAAATAAACGAAGGAAGGTGAAGCTGCAACTGGAGGAAGGAAAGTTACAGGTGAATAAAGGAATATGAAATAATGAAAGAAGGCGGGGGTATTGCATAAGGAAAAACATTCAATGGAAAAAAGATAAAAATACTGGAGGAAGGAAAAAAGGAAATTGAAGGAGGGAAGGCAGATATATTGCTAAAGGAAGAAAACACAAAGAAGTATAGAAGAAAATTGAAGGAAGGAAGAGCAAGGAGAAAAAGAAACTGAAGGAAGAAAGGAGAGATTATTACAGAAAGAAGGGAAGTGAAGGAAGAAAGGAGAGTATATATAGAAGGAAGGAAAAAAGGAAATTGAAGAAAGAAAGGATATTGAAGGAAGGAAAGAAAGA
Source organism: Petrolisthes manimaculis (assembly GCA_034508575.1). Lineage (NCBI taxonomy): Eukaryota > Metazoa > Arthropoda > Malacostraca > Decapoda > Porcellanidae > Petrolisthes > Petrolisthes manimaculis. The sequence goes on along the minus strand of JAWZYT010003066.1, from coordinate 2,035 downwards.
AGGAAAAAGGGAAACTGAAGGAAGGAGAGATATTTACAAAAAGAAGGAAAATGAAGGAAGAAAGAAGAGAATATTACAGAAGGAAGGAATGAAGGAAATTGAAGGAAGGAAGGAAGGAGGGAGGGAGGAAAGAAGGAAGGAAGGAAGGAAGGAAGGAAGGAAGGAAGGAAGGAAGGTAGAGCATCCAATCCAAGACATCTGATCCTCCTCCTCAATGACCATAACAAGCCCAACATCCTTCATCCTACCAGACCCCTACAATCTTACTCTAGGGAACTCTCTCTCTCTCTCTCTCTCTCTCTCTCTCTCTCTCTCTCTCTCTCTCTCTCTCTCTCTCTCTCTCTCTCTCTCTCTCTCTCTCTCTCTCTCTCTCTCTCTCTCTCTCTCTCTCTCTCTCTCTCTCTCCAAACTACTACAAACCCTCACAATTATTCTACTCCATTATATCTGTACCTGAACTGAACTGAACTGAACTGTGCCCCTCGGTCTCTTTCCTTTTTCCTCCGTCCCTCCGTTATTTTTACAATCTCTATTCCAGTGCTGTGTCTCTTTTTCTGTCTCTATCTTTCATCGTATCTGACCTGACCTTTTCTTTTTGTGTTCCCTGTATTTCCTACTTTTTCCCTCTTCCCTCGTAAGTTTTTTTTTCACCTATTCGTTTTATATTCCCAAGGATTGGTTAGGGGTAAAAGTCCTCGGATATGTATTTCTTTTCCACTTGTAGGGGTATAGTGAATATTTCTCTAATAACCTGGTGAAGATGACACCGGCTCCGCCCTTCACATGTTGTAGTCATTTTTTGTCCTACTTTCTGTTCGTTCAGCATCCTAGCAGTGTAATTAATTGTGTGTCTTGTCTGTCAGTATCAGCGAGTGTCTTGTCAGTGTCAGCGAGTGTCTTGTCAGTGTCAGCGAGTGTCTTGTCAGTGTCAGCGAGTGTCTTGTCAGTGTCAGCGAGTGTCTTGTCAGTGTCAGCGAGTGTCCTGTGAATATCAGCGAGTGTTTCTATAGCAACGTAACGTCAGTAGTGTCAGTGATATGTCAGTCATTAAAATCAGCTAGTGTCCTATCAATGTAATGTCAGCGAGTGTCATTAATATCAACTAGTGTCATTAATATCAACTAGTATCATTAATATCAGCTAGTGTCATTAATATCAGCTTTAGTGTCCTATCATTGTAATGTTATAGTGAGTGTTCTATTAATGTCCATGGACCCTTGCAGTTTCCACTAGGTTGTATCTAGTAATAAGATTCGTTACTGAGCTGCGTCCTTCATTTCTCGTCTGCCTCGCCTTGCCGCTGCCCCTCCCTGTCCTGTTCCGACCCTGCCCTGCTCTATCCCACCCATCCCTGCCTTGCCCTGCCCTGCCCTGCCCTGCCCTCTCTTTTCTCCTTTCTCCTAATCACTGACAACATACTCTCCTTACCAGCATTTCTCTCCCATTACTTCTCACATTTCCTTCCATTTTCCCCCCTATTCTATTCCCCTCCTTCTATTTCTCTCCCAAGCCCTTTCCCACCATCTCTTCCAAATTCTCCCTTCCCCACCCCTTCCAGTTCACCCCCATCCACCACTCCCAACTTTCACTCTTCCCCACCTCTCTCAAATCTCCCCCTCCCATCCCCTTTCTAAGCTCTCTCGTCCCTATTGACTCCGGCAACTTGTGTGGAGGAAATATGATCTCCTTCCTTCCCTCCCTCTCTCCCAGTCACCTACCATCCCATAACCCCTTGCTCTCTCTCTCTCTCTCTCTCTCTCTCTCTCTCTCTCCTCTCTCTCTCTCTCTCTCTCTTCCTACTCCTTGCTTCTCTTTATATTCTTTCACTCGTCTTTGGTATTTGTTCTTCCACCATTCCTCCTTCCTTCCTTCCCACTTCAATCGTATCTCCAGTTTGATTCACCGTATCCTCATCCTTCTTCCTTCTCCTCCATTCACTCCCGTTCCTGTTCTTTCGTCTTCTTCATAGCTCCTCTCCTTTCTTTCCTCCTTGGCTCTTTCCTTACCTCCTACATTTTTAACCCTTACCTCTCTC